>JBAMJV010005558.1:0-99701 GCA_037951105.1 Echinarachnius parma
ATCCAATGGCACACGCTGAATTTCCGTTTCAGAGCAATTTTTTTTTTTATTTAAGGAAACCAAAATTATTTAATAATTTATAATTATAAAATAATTAATGATGTGATTTCAATAAAGAATTCTGTGAAATGTGAAATCATCACCCCTAAACCCTCAAAAATAATTGTTTCTACTATATAAATAAGGATACTTTTGGTAGTCCATCCACAAAAAGTTGAGCAAATAGGTTTCCAGAAAATTGTTATCACAGTTTGAAAACTCATCATTCTGAACTACAACGTATGTATTCACGAGTCTGCAGAAGAAGACTACAGTGGTATGGTCTACAAACTTAAAGGGGAAGGAAATGCTGGAATTGTTGCATGTTATCACTGATAAGTACAGAATTCTCTTCTAGTCATATATTTCTTTACTAATAATGGAAATAATCAATGTTTTTTAAACCACTATCAACCGTTTTGACTTGGCACTGGAGACTGCCATGTTTTCCAACTGTACCATATGAAACGTCATCTGAACGCATCTGAGAGTGCACTATTAAAGTGGATTATGTAACCACTGTTGTTGAGTTGCTTCCATAAGTGGTAGTAATCAATTGTTTGTTCATGAATTGTGACCGGCTATAGCAAAACCCTGCACTTGTCGGCAATTCATGTTTTGAAGAAATTGGCATTTAAGTTCACATAATGTGTGTAAGAGACTTATGATTGTAAAATTGAAAAAATCATATCTTCGCCAATTATTGACCAATTCATTAGAACAAAGCATCAAATGAAAGCTTGTTATGAGGCCTTTCGAATGGTATGTAAATCTAAATTTTGATTTTTACCAACAAGTGCAGGGTTTTGCTATAGCCGGTCACAATTAGTTAAGAACTAGTATTATCTTTAACCAATCAGAAGAAACCTACTGAGATCTGGACCTCTCCTGGCTTTCTTGGACTGCTGTTCAGACTCGTCACGTCCTGATGCATCGTGGGATAGGTCAACGACTTCCTCCCTCGCCCAGCTCAGGTTGTTGCAAACGACGGTCTGAAATACTGACTTAGCAAACACAGGGGGCACCTGACAAGCAACGAAAAAAAACATGAAATAATGGTCTTCACCAATTTTTAGTAGCCAGAAAATGTTGATATTCATTATTAATACAATGTACATTTCAGGACTGAATGTAACATTCCACCTTTCAACTCATGCAAATATTCGTACCATATTGCACTCATGAACATTCATTATTTGTATAATATTTATATCGGTTCTGCAGAATATAAGTGTACGTTATTATTACCCTATGTTTGCAGATTGCATTCATCAGTTCTTCTGTCTTGGCATCCAGTTCTTGGATCAAAGCTTTCATGTCACTTGTTGAATCTTCCACCACCTAAAACAAACAAAAAAAAGAAATGTGAATAAATAAGTCCTTCTTATGAATCTCTCTTTGTTTTGATTTTTCTCCCCCTCTACCCCATCTTATCATTTTCATTTACAGAGACAATACCCTCCACTACTACTGGCTGCTGTTTATGCACCATTCACCATCATCATGATTAACATCATCACCATCAAGATCACCCTCACCAACGACAACAGTATCAGCACCCGGATCATCATTACCATCACCACCAACACCATTAACATCACCATTGTCATCAGCAGCAGCATCACCATTATCATTATCATCATCATCATCATCATCACCATCACCATCACCATCACCATCACCATCACCATCACCATCACCATCACCATCACCATCAATACCACCATCACCATCACCATCACCATCACCATCACCATCACCATCACCATCACCATCATCATCATCATCATAATTTGTATCATTATTAACAACCTCATCATCATCATCATCATCATCATTAGTTTTATCATTAAACACATCCTCATCATCATAAACAGGGCTTGTGACTAGCACTTGCCCAAGCAATTACAAATTGATGTCAGGCAAGCAAATTTCATCAATGGTCTAGTTTGTTTACCCTAAATAACATTTCTGAAAAATTTATGTTTGACTAAAAGATTTGTTATTCCTTATCTCATCTAGGGCAAGTAAATCTTAAAGTGATCCATTAACTTTATATTTTTTCCCAAAAGTAATGTTTGAGACTTCAATCTTACACCAATATCATTGGACGATTCTTGAGAATGATATGTGAGGATTTCAAAGAAAAAGATTATAGTTGATATACCTAGTGAAGACAGAAAAAAATCAATGTCTAATTTGAGTATCCTAATACAGATACTCTTGACTACCAGTTGGAAACCGTTTATAGACTGCTCTTAAATTAAATCTTAAATACATGTATATCCATGATTATGGAGACAATTAAAAAATTAAAACCCATTTCATTCTTCTGTTACCGAAAGTATAAAAAAAACATTCAAACAATGTACAAGAAAAGTGGGCAATTCCAAGTGATTTTGGTTGAAATTGTTCAAAGTTAATGGATCACTTTAAATATTTATCATTGTACTATGGACAAGTAGAGAAAAGGGTTTAGCGTAGAGGCTTGTCATAACCCACCTCTCTGATGGAGCTGCCAGGCAGAACGTCATGGAACTGGTGAAGCAGGAGACGTTTCCAGAGGTCTGAGATCGTCTCTTGACTGACCACCCCTTGACCCGTCTTGGACAGCTGGACGGCTGACAGGAATTCCAGATGCCGGAACTTGCCCTCCAGAAGCCTGTTCAGCATCTTGGTCTGGTAGGAAGAAGAAGAAGAAAAAAAAATCGAAAATTAAATAGCGATAGTGATTATAATGATAAAGATAATGATGTTGATGATGATGATGATGATGGTGATGGTGATGATGATGATTAAGATAATGATGATGATGATTATTTTGATGAGGCTAATGAATAATGATGATGATGATGACTGACCACCCCTTGACCGGTCTTGGACAGGGATGCCAGTGGCAAATGGCTCCAGGGCCGGAACTTGCCCTCCAGAAGCCTGTTCAGCATCTTGGTCTGGTAGGAAGAAGAAGAAGAAAAAAAAAAATCGAAAATTAAATAGCGATAGTGATTATAATGATAAAGATAATGATGTTGATGATGATGATGATGATGGTGATGGTGATGATGATGATTAAGATAATGATGATGATGATGATTATTTTGATGAGGCTAATGAATAATGATGATGATGATGACTGACCACCCCTTGACCGGTCTTGGACAGGGATGCCAGTGGCAAATGGCTCCAGGGCCTGAAATTTTTTTAAGACTCAAAATAATGCGCGCAAAGCGCACGTCGCGAGTGCGAAGCGCGAAGTCCCTTTAGCCGGGGTCCAGGGCCCGCTTTAGGGCCCTGGAAGCTCTGGGGTTCCAGATGCTCTCTGGTGCAATCTGAGTTCATTTTGGGGATCATATCCCCTAACAAAAATATTTAAAAAAAAAAAAAAAATTTTAATCGAACACAAATTTTTTTTTTTTTTTTTTTTTTTCGTTTTTTTTTTTTTTTTTTTGAGCCGGAATTTTTGTAAAAAAAACGGAAAAGCCGGAATTCCGGCTATAGCCGGAACTCTGGCATCCCTGCTTGGAAGAGGACAGCTGGACGGCTGACAGGAAATCCACCTGACGGAACTTGCCCTCCAGAAGCCTGTTCAACATCTTGGTCTGGTAGGGAAAACAAATAAAAAATAATATACAAGTAATGAAGGAGTATGAATGGAGATGAAACTAAAATGCAGAGGAAAAGAAATGGTGATAATTATGATGATATTATTGATGATGATGATGATGGTGATGGTGATGGTGATGGTGATGGTGATGATGACGATGATGATGATGATGATGATGATGTTGATGATGACGATGGCGATGACTGACCACCCCTTGACAGGTGATGGAAGAGGACAGCTGGAAGGCTGACAGAAACTCTTCAACATCTTGGACTGGTTGGAAAACAAATCGAAAATAATATACAAGAAATGAATCAGTAGGAATGGAGATGAAACTAAAAGGCAGAGGAAAATAAATGATGCTACTGAATGTAACATTCAATTTATGGTGGTGATGGTGATGTAATGTTAATGATGATGATAGTGATGGTGATGATGATAGTGATGATGGTGATGATGATAGTGATGGTAATGATGATAGTGATGATGATGATGGTGATGATGACGATGACGATGACGATGACGATGACGATGACGATGATGTTGATGATGATGATGGTGATGACTGGCCACCCCTTGACCGGTGATGGAAGAGGACAGCTGGAAGGCTGACAGGAACTCTTCAACATCTTGGACTGGTTGGAAAACAAATCAAAAATAATATACAAGAAATGAAGCAGTAGGAATGGAGATGAAACTAACAGGCAGATGAAAAGAAATGATGCTAATAAATGTAATCAATTCATGGTGGTGATGGCGAAGTCATGATGATGATGATGATAGTGATGGTGATGATGAAGATGATGGTGCTGATGAAGATGATGATGATGAACACAAAATTCCCACCATTGACTTTGTGTTTACCTCTATTCCCTTCAATTCACATTTTTCCTCTATTTTTTCTCTTTTGCCTTACTTTTGCGCCCCAGCAAACATATTTTTTTTCACAAACTTCCAATCAAATCTGGTTACAACAAACAAATCAATCATACACTTTTTATCCACAAATTATCTTTCCACCTATACAAGGGCGTTGATTTCTTCTCGCCATTGGGGGGAATGATTCGTCATTTTGACCATCTCTGGCGAGGGAGCGAAGCGACAACCCAGCAGCGTGCACGGGTTTTTATGGCTGAGGGGGGGGGGGGGGGGGGTGGGTTATAGGGGGCCCCCAAAGCTTTTGAATTCAGCTGTTTAGAAATTGGAAGATTATTAAGTGTTATGAGCTGGGCTTTGTGACCTTTGTCCAATATGAACTTTAGCCTGATAGATACATATTTGCAAGCATTCTGATGGAACCCTGAATAGCATCAGTCATGGAATACCCATATTGGGAAGCTTATTGGGGGTCCAGGGGGCGGAGCCCCCGGAAGCTTTGGGATTTGTAATATCCAGATATAAATATGTTTAGTTAATTGGCTTTTGATTTAGCTGTTTAGAGATTGTAAGATAATAAAGTGCACATTGCAAGCTCCTGCTATGTTGAGGGCACTGTCCAAGTATGGATGAATTTTAGTCTGATAGATAAATACTGTCGATTGCAATCATCCTGATGGAACCCTGAATAGAATAAGTCAAGGGATACCCACATTGGAAAGCTTATTTGGGCTCCAGGGGGTGAAGCCCCCGGAAGCTTTGTGATTTGTAATATCCAGAAATACAATTATCTATTGAATAGTTAGCTCAATTTTAGTGAGCGAAGCGCAGACGCACAGTGGGCCAGGATCACCTGAAAGTTTGCTAAGAGAGAAGTCCTGAATAAAACTATTTAATGAGTACAGGGCTGGGGGTTCAAGGGGCGCAGCCCCAGAAAGTTTTGGATTGGGCAGTTTAGCATTACCAACTAGATGGATCTTCGATTGCGCGCAATCAAAAATTATGCCTCCGCTATCACGCCATTTTAATATCAAGCCCAAATTAACATGCACTGATTTAATTTTTAAAAATATTTTTCATATATTTTGAGTCATGTGACCTTGACCATATGACCCCAATCTTTGATGGCTCTCTAAAAAACATTCAGGTTCGAAGTTTGATTGAAATCTGACAATTATTTCTTGAGATTTTGGCATTACAAGCTTTTTTGCATGTATAATGTGTCCCGTGACCTTGACCTCAACCTCATGACCCCAACATTTTATGGCTATGTTGACTCTTTACGATATACCGCGTTTGATTGAAATCTGACATTCAGTCCTTAAAATTTTGCCATTACAAGCCATTTTCACATACATATTGAGTCCTGTGACCTTGACCTTTGACCTCATAACCCCCAAATCTAATCAGATCAGTGGCACCCCGATATGTACACTCATACCAAGTTTGAAATTGATCCGTCAACCGGTTCTTGAGATATCGCAAGAACGAGGCATTTTTGCGCATACATTGAGTCCTGTGACCTAGACCTTTGACCTCATGAACCCCAAAATCTACTCAGATCATTGCCACCCCAATATCTACACTAATACCAAGTTTGAATTTGATCTGTCAACCAGTTCTTGAAATATCGCGAGAACGAGGCATTTTTGCATATACCTTATATTGAGTCCTGTGACCTTGACCTTTGACCTCATGACCCCTAAAATCTAATCAGATCATTGTCACCCCAATATGTACACTCAAACCAAGTTTGAGATTGATCCGTCAACTGGTTCTTGAGATATCGCGAGAACGAAAACGGGACGGACGGACGGACAACCCGAAAACATAATGCCTCCGGCCACTTCGTTGACGGAGGCATAAAAAGTGGTTTAAAGAAGAATATAGTAACAACTTCCATTCATGAGAGGGGACAATGCTTCTAAATTCTAATGTTATTATATATTTTTGAACCCCAAATATTGGGGGGGGGGGAATGATAATACAGGCCCCCCCCCCCCACCTGAAATATTGGGGGGATATATCCCCCCCCCCCCCCCCCCCCGCCCGTGATTGACGCCCCTGCACCTATACCTATATGTTCTCTTTTTTTCTTTAGTAGACTACAAATAAAGAGAAAATGTGTCCAAAGTTCAAATAAGATTGATTTACCAGAGTGCAACAGAGCATAAGATATGTTATTCATGAAATACGTATTTACTCCTTTTGCAAGCTGTGCATAGCAGTGATTTGAATTGCATGTAATGCAGCTTAAGCTGTTGTATAATACTAAGAATATTCTACCACCTCTGCATTGGTGTATTTGCATTACCGAACAACACACCCTTCTGGACTTTTCCACATATTTTAGATCATTTTAAAAGTTGTAACATATATTACTTTAACATTGGAGACTTTCACAATCAACTTTTAGCAATTGTTGACAAGTAGGAGGTGATTTTCAAATAATATAAAGAATGCCAACAGTTTGAGCCCAACACGGAAGTTGTCTTTGTGCTTCAACAAGCTTGGAATAGGTGAGTTTTCTTTACTTTAGTGAACATGTTAGAATGAGGAAGTACATTTCATATTTCTAAAAACAGGCTAATTATACTATTTCTGTCTAGAAATGCATGCCATGGGCTGCAGTAATCTTGGGCAACATAGCAATAGAATACTGACTCTGAAATCTATGAAGTGCACAAACTAATATAATCAATAATGACAACACTGTTGTAATAATTATTTGACTGGTAGTTTAGCATTAAGTGGTGCTGGTATGAAATGGGCTAAAAGCTTGTCTTTAAAAGATTTTCACAGAGAATCCTAAATACATTTAATGCATTTCCTAGAATATCTAACTCCAAAATCCCCAATGTGAACATCCTCCACCCCCCCCCCCCCCCCCGAATGTGCTCAAATACTGCCTGTATGACACAAAAGCATACTGTGACATCACTAGAGGAGGAAATTTGCAGTTACCTTTTAAAGGGATAGTTGAGTATCAGTCAAACATAACTTTAGTAACCCAAACCTGCACTATTACAGTACAAAATAATAGTTATAACTTTACCATGCTCAAAAAGTATACACAATTACAAATAACTAAGTAAAACCCCTCTTATCATTCAAAAAGAACCATTACAACTCAAGAGGGCGCTTTCTAAAAAAATCATTGGTTTTAGCCATTTTTTATACAAAATTTTTCATTTAATGTTTTATTAAATTAATGATTCAATAGAGATATCATCAACAACTTTTTTAAAACCTATTCAGATTTTTTTCAAAGCATTTTCCAAAATGTTTATAAAAAGTCAAATTGTCCCCTAGCGGAGAATCTTTTGTATAAAAATATGTTTATGGATATATCAGCCGTTTCTGAACCGATTTTGATCAAATAAAGTTTATTCTGTCATTAAAATTGTATGCTCTTTCAAATTTGACATTCAGTTTTTCATTATCTCACAAAAAAAATCTTGTGAAGTGCCCTCTAAACCAAAACTCAACTATCCCATTAAAGGGAAACAAAATGCTGGAATTTTCACTATACATTACTGACCAGTGCATAAGTGGGTGGGTAGTGAGGATGTATCATGTGCTGATCACCCAATCCCTGTCCAAGTGGTAATTAATAACATCTGATTACCCGAACTTTTATGAGTCCTAGGATGCTTTCAGTTCAGGTCATGTATAGCACACATCCTCGCAGCACTGCTTAAGTGTGTCTAATGGGGCGTTGGGCCAGCACCTCCGCGTTCCCTTCTTTAATCTTGCTAAAAAAACTAAGAAAAAGCCTCGAACGGACGGATTAAAACGGAATCGACCCACGCCTGCCCAACAACTACGTGACAAAGATTTGAGCATACTTGAAGTGAACATCAGAGGTTTAAGGTCAAATATAGGAGAGCTGAGTAATCTATGCCATGAGATTAAACCAGCCATCATTGTTGTGGTGGAGACATTCCTCGTTGAGACAGTTAATAAGGACGGAGCTGACTGCATTACCATTCCTGGCTATTCGCTCTGTTGCCGAAGAGACCGACTCCATACTACAGGCGGAGGTATAGCTGTCTACTGCCAAGAAAGGATTGCGATCTACCACGACTCAGACCTTGATCCCCCCGACTTTGAACTGATGTGGTTCTCAGTGACACTTAGATCACAGAAGCTTCTCTGTGCTGCTATTTACAGACCACCCAATACCAACTGTGACATAATCTCGATACTACCACCCTACTAAAACTGACTGAGTTTAGCGCCCAATCTATGGTCCTACTCGGGGACTTCAATGTGCACCACTCAGACTGGCTTGGCAGCAAGACCACAGACACTGCTGGCAGACGAACACTGGAGTTGTCTAACTCCCTTGGCCTACAACAAATCGTAAGAGAACCAACTAGAGAAGACCAGATCCTTGATCTGGTCCTGACTGATCTGGCTGCTACCTCGACAACGTTTGCAAGGCTTGGCACGTCTGACCACAATCCATTTCTTGTTAAACTAGAAGTGCCACTCAACAGAGACAAGCCCTACAGAAGGAAGGTTTGGCGCTACGACAAAGCTGATTTCTGGGGGATGCGTGGCTTCCTATCTTCAGCAAATTGTTCTCAAGCTCTACAGTCTGATCCAGAAACTGCATGCAGCAATATCACTAACATTATCTGTGACGCAATGGATATTTACATCCCCAGCAAAACCGTCGCCAAGAAGACAGGGGACAAAGCATGGTTTGACGATCATTGTAGGAGAGCTGCCTCCAAGAAGAGGAGACTCTTCAACAAAATGAAAAAGAATGACTCGCAAGAAAATAGGGAGAAATTCAAAGAAGCCAGAAGCGACTACAATAAACTAGAGAAACAGGCAAAAAGACACCATGATGAAAAGCTAAAAGAGGAGTTAAAAGACGGAAGCCTCAGCAGCAAAGAATGGTGGCGCAAAGTGAACACACTGTCTGGTAAGAAGGCTACAGTCGACATACCTGTCTTGAAGGATCAGGATCAATCTTACACAACTGCGAGCGAAAAAGCAGAAGTTTTCGGTCAGATCTTCGCCAGGAAGTGTCAACTTGATGGTCCAGAAGAACCTCCCCCAGACATTCATCAAACCACTCCACATAAGCTTGATAAAGTAGTCTTCAAGGCTAAGGACATTAAGAGACTCTTGAGAAAACTGAACCCCAACAAAGCTACTGGCCCGGACAACATTCCTACCAGAGTCCTGAAGGAATGTAGTGCGGAATTAGCAAGACCTCTCAGCTGCCTATACGAGCTCTGCTTCTCTCAAGGAGTGTTCCCAAGCAAATGGAAGACTGCTCAGGTCATACCAATCCACAAAAGGGACTCAAAGGCTGATCCTAATATGTACCTGCCTATCTCGCTTTTGAGCAACATCAGCAAAGTCATGGAAACGGTTGTCCAGAAGCAGATCCAGAACTACCTCCTACAACACCATCTCATATCTGACAGACAGTTTGGTTTTAGGCCCCACCACAGCACAGCTGACATTCTCACCATCATTTCTCAGCAGTGGTCCAGCTCTCTTGACAGAGGCAATGAAATCTGCCTTATTGCGCTAGATATCAAAGGAGCATTCGACAAAGTCTGGCATGGCAGTCTCATATCCAAGCTGAAACCCAAAGGGGTTACTGGCAAGCTACTGACCTGGATCCAAAGCTATCTCTCGGATCAATCTATCAGAGTTGTCTTGTCTGGACAATCATCAAGTACTTCACCAATTAATGCTTCAGTTCCGCAGGGATCAGTACTCGGTCCACTACTGTTCTCCGTTTACATTGATGATATTGGATACAACTGTGAAAATACCCTGTACCTATATGCGGATGACTCCACCCTTTTCTGTGAAATCCGATCCCCTGACAATGTTGAGGCAACATCAGCAAGCCTAAACAGAGACCTGGATAGACTATGGACTTGGGCTCACAAGTGGAAAGTAACATTCGAGCCAAGCAAGTGTAAAGCCCTGATAATCTCTCGGAAGAGAACTCCAACAAGGACAGACCTACATTTCGGGAACTCCACACTAACAGAAGTGGATGAGCTTGTCATCCTGGGAGTCACTGTGGACAGGAAACTTACTTGGACAAAACATATCACCAACTGAACAGCAAGAGCTGGACAAAAACTAGGAGCTTTAAGGAGGGTAGCTGGGTCAATCCACGTCAAATCAACCAATTTTCAGACATTTTGTCACCCGACCCCCTTCGATTTTGCTAAAATTCGCACCAATTGTTCCCCCAAGTGTCTGACGGAAAACCCCAAAATTTTTTGCCCCGAAGTCATTCGGTTGCTAAGTTACGGCCGCGCCTAGCAACCAATGCGCGGTCAAACCGTTTCTTCTTTAAAATTTTGGCCATTTTTGATTATCTGCTGTAGCTAAAATTGAAAAGCCAGAGCTCTCATTGTCTGGAAATTGGAAGAACTTTGTCATCTCTACAAGATGTATTCATTATGTCGCGGGTTGAGTTTTCGTTTTCGCGTACGAGGTCACCGAAAATGGCTTTAAGCGAAAAATTAAATTTTTTAAAAGCATGTTTGGATGCCCATAGCTTAAAAATTACTAGATATTTTGCTCTAATCTTTTATAGTATTAAAGACCTTCACTTCCTTTACAGATTTAAAAAAAAATGAGCGTGATTAGTCAAGTCGTTTTCGAGTAAAGCGCCCTCAAAGTTTGGATTTTTCAAAAATGCACCAAGTTCAAGGTCAAAGGTCACCCGAAGTCCAATCGGGATCTTCACCAATTTTTGTGTACTTACAGATATTTACCTATATTTTCAGGGGTTACCAAAGAAATTTTGCTACCGGAACGTTTAATGGCTTAATTACGCTAACGAAAATGGTCGTAAACAACCCAAAATGCTCAAAATTGCCATATAATTGGCTTAAGGGCATATTTCGAATCTCTCTCACACGAAATATAAAAGTTTATAAATACTGTTCTTCAGGGAATTGGCAGACATTTACCTATATTTTCATGGGTTAGCAAAAAAAAATTGCTGCCGGAACGTTTAACGCCTTATTTACACTGACGAAAATGGTCGTAAACACACTGAAACGTGTTAAATAGCCATATTACGTGCTTGAGGGCATATTTTGAATCCTTCTCGCACGCAATACAAAAGTTTATAAATACTGTTCTTAAGGGAATTGGCAGACATTCCCCTATATTTTCATGGGTTAGCAAAAAAAAATTGCTACCGGAATGTTTAACAGCTTATTTACAGTGACGAAAATGGTCGTAAACACACTGTAACGTGTTAAATCGACATATTACGGGCTTTAGGGCATAGTTTGAATCTCTCTCACATGCAATACAAAATGTTATAAATACTGTTCTTCAGGGAATTGGCAGACATTCACCTATATTTTCATGGATTAGCACAAAAAAAATGTTCCCGGAATGTTTAACGGCTTATTTACACTGACAAAAATGGTCGTAAACACACTGTAACGTGTTAAATCACCATATTACAGGCTTTAGGGCATAGTTTGAATCTCTCTCACACGCAATACAAAATTTTATAAATACTGTTCTTCAGGGAATTGGCAGACATTCACCTATATTTTCATGGGTTAAAAAAAAAAAATTGCTACCGGAACGTCTAACGCCTTATTTACACTGACGAAAATGGTCGTAAACACACTGAAACGTGTTAAATAGCCATATTACGTGCTTTAGGGCATATTTTGAATCCTTCTCACACGCAATACAAAAGTTTATAAATACTGTTCTTCAGGGAATTGGCAGACATTCACCTATATTTTCATGGGTTAGCAAAAAAAAATTGCTACCGGAACGTTTAACGGCTTATTTACACTGACAAAAATAGTCGTAAACACACTGTAACGTGTTAAATCACCATATTACAGGCTTTAGGGCATAGTTTGAATCTCTCTCACACGCAATACAAAATGTTATAAATACTGTTCTTCAGGGAATTGGCAGACATTCACCTATATTTTCATGGGTTAGCAAAAAAAAATTGCTACCGGAACGTTTAACGGCTTATTTACACTGACGAAAATGGTCGTAAACACACTGTAACGTGTTAAATCACCATATTACAGGCTTTAGGGCATAGTTTGAATCCTTCTCACACGCAATACAAAAGTTTATAAATACTGTTCTTCAGGGAATTGGCAGACATTCACCTATATTTTCATGGGTTAGCAAAAAAAAATTGCTACCGGAACGTTTTGTAGAGATGACAAAGTTCTTCCAATTTCCAGACAATGAGAGCTCTGGCTTTTCAATTTTAGCTACAGCAGATAATCAAAAATGGCCAAAATTTAAAAGAAGAAACGGTTTGACCGCGCATTGGTTGCTAGGCGCGGCCGTAACTTAGCAACCGAATTACTTCGGGGCAAAAAATTTCGGGGTTTTCCGTCAGACACTTGGGGGAACAATTGGTGCGAATTTTAGCAAAATCGAAGGGGGTCGGGTGACACCCACCGGTTGATTTGACGTGGATTGACCCAGCTACCAAGCTTGATGTCGCAGGAAAAGCTACCATCTACAAGTCCCAAATTCGCAGCGTAATGGAGTATGCTTCGCTATGCTGGATGAATGCATCTACCACTGCACTTGGACTGCTGGACTCTATCCAGAGGAAAGCTCTTCGAGTCATTGGCGTGAATGAAGAAGACGCACAATCACAACTTAACATCCCATCTCTTCAACACCGAAGACGTGTGGCTGCTGCAACAGTACTCTACAAGATGCAGACCAACCTTTGTCCTTCAGACATGAAGTCCATGCTCCCTCAACCATACGTGATAAGAAGATCAACACGAACCAGCAGGGCAAAGCCGAGACATGCCCTTACAATACCCACCTCTAGAACCTACTCAACAGGCAGAAGCTTTCTCCACATAGCAGTCCCTCTTTGGAACAACCTACCAGAGGGCACAGTTGGAGAGATCAACGACTCTGGTGTTCAATCTTTCAAGCGACGAGTACATCAGCACCTGTTATTTATTGATGGTGTCACATAGATGAGGCACTATTTAATTTAATTTAATTTAATTTAATTTTCCTTAAGCCGCTGTGAGCCACTGATTGGCCGATGAGGATGTCATTTATGGTGCTTTAATGCCCGTATTTGAGTTTGATGTATGTCTCGCCTTATTGGCTATTGCTCACAATAGCAAATATAAAAAAAAAAATTTTTAAAGTCCTCTCATTTCTGGTTGTATATCCTCTTGGGTATCACTTATAATGGAAATAATCAATGTTTTTTTAAACCACTATCATCTGTATTGAGTGACCACTGGACGCTGCTATGTTTTCCAATGCTACCTCATAAAACATCATCTGAGAGCATATGAACATCTACTGTACTATAAACAAAAGTGGGTTATGTAACCACTGTTGTTGAATCTGCTGCTATGTCAGTGTATATGTTACCCACCTTTGTATGTGCAAATAAAATGACCTATCATGTGGTACTGTTGGAAAATATGGCAGCCTCCAGTGTTCAGTCAAAACAGATGATAGTGGTTTTAAAAAAACATTGATTATTTCCATTAATAGTGATACCAAAGAAGAAATATACTACTAGAAGTGATGAGAGTTATGCACTTGTCAGTAACAGTACACAAAAATGCCAGAGTTCGGCTTTCCTCTAACCCTAAGTAGACCGGGGGGGGGGCCATAATGCCCCCCTCCCCTCCCCCCCCCCCCCGCGATTTTTTAAAATCCAAAACAGGGTAAGATGACGCGCCGCTGTTTGGTGACTTTTTTTCTTTCGGGTCTTGAGCATATTTTAAAACAAAAATTTTGAAAATCGGACCTACCGTTACAAAGTCACGTGACCTTTTGTCTATGCATGTCAGCCCGAAAATCGCTTGATTTCGTGATTTGTGTACAAAACAAGTTTTCAGAAAAAGAGGTATATCATTGGTTATTTGGTCTTGTTTACATTTTAGGTGTTTGTTTTGGTGTTCAAAATAGTTGAACTAATAAAATAAACACAAAAACAATAAAATAAAAAGTAAAAAAACAAAGAAATACATAAGAAATTATAAAAACAATAGAAAACATAAGGAAGAACCTGGCTCTTCCAAATTTTGTTGTTGTATTACTATTCCAAATGGTCTTAAGAACATATGTAGTGAAAACCAATGATTAATTATGAAGAATATATGATTTATGAGTAAAAATATGAATTTTATGACTTTATTTGCATAAATTAACATAAATATGCAAATTAATAAATTTGTGAAAAAAATTACCATTGTATTCTATACACTTCACTTAACATGCGTGCACATTTTCACGGCAATCGGCCGAGATCTTAAGGGGGGACCATAATGGCACCGCCCCCCCCCCCCCCCCCCCCCCGGCCATAGAAAGATCTCAAATAGCCCAGGCTATTTAGGGTTAAGTTTAACTTCTTTCTGTAATGATGTCATTTGGCTAAGCCCCGGCAATCATGAATTTTAAAGGGACATAGTAACATTGTCCAAATCCTCAAAATCCAATTGAAATTCTAGCGGTTCCCTCATACCTTGTTGTATTCTTATTAACAAAATAAGCATGGAACATGTTTCAGTTTTTCAAATTTCCCTTTCGTTAAAAAGATATTTATGATTGAAGTGTTCAGATGTCTTATTATCCAATGGATCGTCAGAAGTGAGTGCAATTAGTAAATGAATGTCACTTTTCATTTTTGGCTCATTACTCGGCCATATAAATTCCATTTAACTCAAAATTTTCACACAACACCCAGTGGACATATCAGATAATAACAATATACATGTACATTGTATCAACCACTCGTCGCTTTTTGCACATTTCAACACAGTTACTAGATCCCTTTAAGGGGTGTGGCTTATCAAGTCACAGAAGGCTTTCAAACCGGTGAATATGTGTCATATTTAATGGAATACACTGTAATATTGACCTAGTATGAAAAAGGATATTTCAATCAATGGTAAGCATGTATTTGCCTGCAAGGCCACTTAATTGTATTTTCATTATATCTATCAAGCACTGATACTCATGACCACTTCCTACACTCTTTATATCATTACATATACAGAGCCATGGCGAGTGCGGATGCTGTAGTTACTCAAAGTTTGGAATGCTGCCTGTGCTTCGACTATTTCAGTGAACCTAAATTCCTTAGTTGTGGGCACACTTTTTGTAAGGTATGTTTGGACCATCTCTACGAATGTCATCCCCAACAGAACAAGATCTCTTGTCCGATTTGTCGTCAGATTACCAAAATCAACAATGGAGACACCTCTAAACTGCAAACTAACATTTTAATTAATTCTATGGTTGATGACGTGAAATCCGCCAAAAGAAGCTGCACGCTCTGTGACCCTGAAGATAAATCTGCTGCGGTACAATACTGCGCTCAGTGTGACGAGTACATGTGTGACCCCTGCGCAGTGGCTCATGGGAAATTCAAGAAGACCACTAAGCATGAAGTGGTCAGCATGGATGACGTCAAGAAGGGAAAGGTCAAAGTGAAGCGTTTCTGTACCAAGCATCCAGAGGAAGAGAAGCTGTATGTCTGTACATCATGTAGGGTGTCCATCTGCTTCAGATGTCGCGTGATCGACCATGGCAAACCGGATCACGAGATCAAAGAGGTGTCTGACTACAAGAAAACAATCCAGCAACAAATCATATCCCTTCAGACAAAAGCTACAACTAGAATTGCGACGATCAAGGTGCATGCAGATCTAGTAAAGGAACAGGAAGCAGTTGTTGAGGTGGAACTTGATCAGAGGATAGCTGAGATCAACCAATCGTATGAAGAGGCAGTGAAGCATCTCACCAGGCAACGCAATGATCTCATCGACCGATGCAAACAAGTAAAGGCTTTTCGCATCGCACAACTTGAGAAGATCAAGGAAACCGATGACAAAGAGATGTGTTGCATTCAAAGCGCATCTGAGCTAGTTGGCAATGGTATCAAGGCATTGCTAGAGGGGCAGACACTGGCTGTGCACAACACGATTTGTTGCGATTTGGAGAAAATGCTGGATGAAAGCCAACCCGATGCCACAAAGCCCAAATTCATAGCTGATTGTGCAAAGCAGGTGAAATTCATCAAAAGCGGGCCTCCCAACAGTCTGGGTGATTTGCGACTACCTGGCTGGCTGCTTGAGAAGGTGAACACATTTCCACTCCCACAAGATGGCCTAAAGGATGTACCTCCTTTGCCTGATGGAAAGGTGGTTATTGGTTATGAAGGTGGGCAGGCTATTGAGATGTTCACTGTTGATGGGCCGCAGGAAACAGTGCCAAGGAGTGTAATGTTTATATCCGTCTTGTCCGACAGTCGCTACATTGCAGTAGAGAGTATTACTAACGAAATCACGCTGTGCACACAGGCATGGGAGAAGCTCAATGTTCAGTTCAACACACTCTCATTTAATGATGGACATTTTGGGGGCATGTGTGTAGACAGAGATGACAACATCTATGTCGGTTATCCAATAAAAGATAAGATTCTTGTATTCCGACCAGAAGGTGGTGCGCCAATTCGGGAGGTTCCGTGCCATGGCTGTATGCCACGGGAAATCTGTCACATGACTCACAGCAAAAGGCTGGTAGTGTGCGATAGGTTAAAGTCAGTCCGGGTCATTGATGACATGGATGAGGAAGGCACCATCCTTCATCTCATCCAGATGGACTGTCAGTTTACACGCACTGCTGTCCTGAAGGATGATAGCATACTGATTGCTTGCAGCGCGAATGGCCTGCTGAACATTGAGCTCTACACAAAGGATCTTAAGCGAATCAGAACGGTCCTCAAGGACTTTCCACTGGCAAATTACTTACAAAAAATGCAGGGTTGGAAAGTTATCAACCCTAATAGACCCTTGCAGGTAAAATTTCACATTGACCCTCATTTGACCTTTGACCTACTTATCTGACATTTGACCCCAGAATATCATGGAGGCCAATGTAGGGCATCTACCAATCAAGTTTGGTTACAAACAGATGCAGGGTTGGAAAGTTATCAACCCTAATAAACTCTTGCTGGTAAAATTTCACATTGACCCTCATTTGACCTTTGACCTACTTATGTGACCTTTGAGCCCAGAATATCATGGAGGCCAATGTAGGGCATCTACCAATCAAGTTTGGTTACAAGCAGATGCAGGGTTGGAAAGTTATCAACCCTAATAAACTCTTGCTGGTAAAACTTCAGATTGACCCTCGTTTGACCTTTGACCTACTTATGTGACCTTTGACCCCAGAATATCATGGAGGCCAATGTAGGGCATCTACTAATCAAGTTTGGTTACAAACAGATGCAGGGTTGGAAAGTTATTCAAATTTGTGTAAGCGTCACGGACGGACGGACAGACGGACAGACAGATGGACGGACGGACGCAATATGGATCCCTTAGTCTCCCTCCACCTACGGTGGGCTCGACAAAAATTGACCTCAGGGACGAAATGGACATTTTAGTATCATATTGTTAAGCAACTTTTCTAGTTTCTAATGAATAAGAAATGCAAAATTCAGAAATATTATCAGGAAAATGGCTTTATCTTAGGATAAAATCAAGAACGACATGTACTTTAAACTGAGTGTTATACTTTAACCTCAATTATCTCCATTGTTTTAGCAGAATAAGAAAAATAATTTAAAAATCATAACTTCGTCAATTTTTTTCCGATCGGCATAAAAATGGTCTCATAATAAAGAGAAAAAATCCAAACAACATCATATCAAAAGCTCAATTTTACATTTTGTGTCAAAGTTGCTCGTTTTGCCACAGTCGGCCACATATTGGTGGTCCCTGCATGCTACATGGTTGAAGACCATTTAGATTTGGTATTTAACACATTCTCCATAGACTCTAACCGGTGTATTTTGAGGGCCTGTCTCGATTGGGTTAAAGTAACACAGTATCATCTTGATGTGGTTACACACCCATTCTTGATAGACTCTAGCCAGGGTGCTTTGGGGACCAGTCCTGAATGGGTTAAAGCAGCAACAGTATCATCTTGAACGGTTTATAGCCCGGTCACATATCAACGGATTGCGTAAACGGACGTCAAACGGAGAGCTAAATTTTCCATCCGTTATTCTCCGTTCGTATGCGTTTCCTGTCCGTTCCTTGTCCAGTGATGTACGTTGTTCTATGTTTTGTACATGGAGCAATGGAGACGACTTTCATCACCGGATAATTTAATTTCGCAAATTGTCTATTTGTTGGGCATACGTTTCCGCTATCCGTTGATATCTGACCGGGCCTTCAATGGGACATATCTAATCAATACAGGGTGGCCACCCCAAAAAAGGAACGGGGCACTTCTCAAAATATAGTAACAAAATGATTATGTCCATTGGACAATGAAAAATGATACCAAGAGCAGTAATTTTGATTGTGTAGTTATTGTTTTAGGGCACTGTGAGTCACATCATGTCAGGTTCCCATTTTTGTCAATTTTTACCAAGTCACTGCCTGATAAATCAGACTTACTGCCCGTCACAGCATCAAACAACTATACCCATTCTCTCGGTACACAGCTAAATGCACACTAACAATGGCGCGCGTATTGCTCATTGTTTGATGCTATGATGGGCAGTAAGTGCGATCAGACAATGTTGATAATTTTAACTCATTTGTTCAAGATTGCCTTTTGTGATTGTTAAAGGCATATATGCGTGGGTTATTAGACGCGTGGATCCATCTTGCGCACTTTTACGCACGGTACGTAATCCCCATTGGCTCAGTTATAAGTAGCGATCGCAAACTGTCCCGGCTTCCGAATACCCGAGTAAAAAATGCATACAAAATAGTCGCGTTCGGAATGTTTGTACTAGTCGAATGGAGATCCATCAGAGATGTTTACGAGCGAAAATATCACGTAACACGCTTAACCGCAAATACTTCAAAGCGCCGTTGTTTGATGTCTTAGGTGACAGCGTCAGAAATTCTTGCTGCATGCAATTTCATAAGAAGGCCCGTGTTCAGATATTTCGAAGCACCGCTCTTCGATCGATCCAACACATATCGTGAGTTTACCTCGAGAGATTACGGTGGAGTCGAGTTGGAATTTGCTGACTACCCTTTATAACCCAAGCATGTATGCCTTTAATTCTTTGTTTATACACATGTATGTCTATATATATCCTATAATTTAGTTATAGTATATGAATTTTTATGTAAATATTTGTTAAGCACTTAGACGCCTGCAATATGCGCTACACAATCTATAATTATATCTGAATATGCTCAAGTTTTATTTGCATCTCTCTGTATTGTGTGCAAGCATACCACATTTCTATCATCAATCGTTATTTTTTGCAGAAAATTGCATATTTTGTTTTTTTGTTCTTTGTTCTCTTTAAGTGCTTGCTATGTAAACTATTGTCTAGTGCTACTCATCATGGTTCCAAGATAAATACATAAATCTGCATTTTCTCTATTTCTAAAACAATTCGCCTGAAATTTTAGTTGTATTTAGAATGTATTGTACAGTGTATACTTGCTTACGTGCAAATCTACCAAATTTATGTAACTGTTTGTTGTCTAATATTTGTAAATTGTTTAAACAGTGGAACAGGGGATAACAATCATTATACATTAATGAGATAAATTATCATGGTTCTTAAGTGCTCATTTGAAAAGATCCCACATTGCAATTACATATCAACAAATTACAAGTTGTATCAACTTGTATTACCTTTCTAAATCATTTCTTCACTTGCATATACAGGAAAAGTAAATGTTGCATGAAGAAAACTAGTTTAAAATCTACAATCTATTTTTATTATCACAATATGCCTGAAATAATCTGATGATTTATTTGTTGCATTTTTGTTATCACACATTTCCATTACTATCTATTAAATAAAACAAGAAAAATATATGTATCATTATTTTCACACATATTTTCTCTTTGTGTAAAGCATATACTTGCATGTTGTATTTACCTTATTGTTTGATGATACAACAAGACTTTCTAGTGGCCAAATTAAATTTCCAGTGGCCATTGGAACGTGGGCCACTGCTTAAGATAATTCATGTGGTAGGTCCTGATGTTACCTGCTTGATAGAGCCACCATGGCCAACATGAACCATTTATAAAAAGTTAATGTCTAGTAGTACAGGGATACCAGTTGGTTTCTCCAGAGCCTGAAAAGAGACCCAGACATGTTGGAGCCTCATATGTTATGTACAATATGAAGCCTGATAAAGCCTGATATGGAAAGGTGTAAAGGCCTGAAAACTGGCATCCCGACCCGATGTCCAGCCCTGCTGTATCTCTATGCCTTGAAAACTAGTTTGGAAACATACCAGGGTAAGAAATGTACGGGGGCTGAGGGCGATTTCGCGCCCTAATTTTCAAAATAGCCCCCTGAAATCAGTAGATAGCCCCTAAAATGACCATAGGCAGGGATGCCAGTGACCTGCAAGTCGAGAGCCTGAAAATGGAGGCTTGATACCTTGTTTGTATGCAAAATTGTACAAATGAGCCTGAAATTGAAGGTGCCCAGGGCCTGAAATTCAGGCTTTTGCCTGAAAACTGGCATCCCTGCATAGGGTATTATGTGAAAAAATTCTGGGTACCGTAAAACTCTGTGTATAAGACGCACTTTTTTCCCTGGGAAAATTTTCAAATTGGGGGGTGCGTCTTATACACAGGTATGTAGTCATGTTGAATGTGTATACACATGGTTTAGGGCATGATAAGAGCTTTCTGTCAGTTGTAGCATTCAGCAAGATATACCTTTTTCTCACACAAAAAATATTGGTTACAGATGTAAAAATTGCAAGTTTATTGAGCAGTAATACTGCTGCTAATGAATATTCATACATTCGTGAGCAGCAGTACTAATTAAATATGCAATTTTCTAACCAGTGGTTATAAATTTTGCTCATAATTAAAAATAGTTGTTAGTAAATTTTTAAAATTGCATTATATTTAGTGAGTATTGGTGCTCATGAATATTCATGAATATGAATATGAATATTTATGAGCACCAGTGTTACTGCTCAATAAATGTGCAATTTGTGTACTAACCACTATTTTTATGTGAGAAAATGGTGTTGATGAATGCTACATTCAACATTAAGCTATTGGCATGCCCTAGACCAGTGGTATAAGCATTCCAACAGCACTTCAGGGTCTTTATTTTAAAAATACAGGGTGTCAATTTTGTTTTTTTTTTTTTTTTTTCTGTGAAAGTTGGGGGGTGCGTTTTATACACGGGTGCGTCTTATACACGGAGTTTTACGGTATACATCAGATTGGAAAAGTAGCTAGCCCCCTAAAAGTAAAAATTAATTCTTGCATTGAAACATACATGTACATGTACCAATATACCGTTCAGGACTGGACTCAAAAATATTTGGGCTTGGGATAATAAGCAAAATCAATCCATCCTGAGCGGGTTAAATCTATATTTTTTTTATTTAAGAATTAAATTGCATGATCACGTTTTTTTTTTAGATTGTTATCCTATATATTGAAGGATGAAACGTAATACACTTTGGTCTATAGTGAAAAAAACTATTGTATACATTTGGATGAATAAAATCATTAGATGACAAAAATGATGTGTGTGTACGAGTTCATAATTTGTGTGTCTGTGTGTGTTTTCTTTGTTTATGTATGTGTTTATGTTTATATAAATATATGTTTGTGCCTGTTTGTGTGCATGTGTGTGCGTGTGCCTGCGTGTGTGCTTGCGTGCGTGCGTGCATGCATGCATGCGTGCATGCTTGTGTGCGTTTGTGTGTGTGTTGAAATGTGCTTGCATGCATGTGTTTGTATTTTAAAAGTTTGCAAGAAAATGATCATTATTAAAATTATAAATCTAAAATAATACATTTGTGTCTTATTTGGCAGGTACCAGTCTGAATACCATAAAGAATAAGGACAGTAAAGTCACGTAACGGCCATGTGATGATGATGATGATGATGATGATGATGATGAAGATGAAGATGAAGATGAAGATGATGATTATGATTATGATTATATTGATGAGGCTGATGAATAAAGATGATGATGATGACTGACCACCCCTTGACCGGTGATGGAATTGGACAGCTGGACGGCTGACAGGAACTCAACCTGACAGAACTTGCTCTCCAGAAGCCTGTTCAACATCTTGGTCTGGTAAGGAAAACAAATCAAGCATGAAAACAAGAACTGAAGGAGTAGGAATGCAGATGAAGCTAAAGAAATGATGCTAGTGAATGTAACATTACATTTATGGTGGTGATGGTTATGTGATGGTAATGATAGCGATGATGATGATGATGATGATGATGAAGCCTGTTCAACATCTTGGTCTGGTAGGAAAACAAATCGAAAGTGAAATACAAGAAATGAAGGAGTAGGAATGCAGATGAAACTAAAAGGCAGAGGAAAAGAGGTGATGGTAATGATGATGATAGCGATGACGATGACGATAGCAATGACGATGACGACGATGGCGACGATGATGATGATGATGATGACGACGATGATGACTGACCACCCCTTGACCGGCGATGGAAGAGTAAACTGGACAGCTGACAGGAACTCCACCTGACGGAACTTAATTGCCCCCCATAAGCCTGTTCAACATCTTTGTCTGGTAGGAAATGAAATTGAAAATGAAATACAAGAAATGAATGAGTAGGAATGAAGTTGAAACTAAAAGAAATGATGCTACTGAATGTAACATTAAATTTATGGTGGTGATGTAATGGTAATGATGATTTCATTTCATTTATTTTATTTCAACCAAATATCAAAATACATACAATACAAGCAAATCAACAAATGGTTGAGGTGCCCCTTGAAAGCAAAGCTTGTAAGTGGGGCACCTTAAAAACATAATTAACTAATTAACTAAATACAATTTTAAGGCAAACTTAAAGGCAGAGGAAAAGAAATTATGCTACTGAATGTAACATTAAATTTATGGTGGTGCAGGTGATGTAATTGTAATGATGATGATAGTGATGATGACGAAGATGATTGTGTTGATGTTGATGATGATGATGATGTAACACAACATTCCCACCAATGTTTGTGTGTCTACCTCTGTGCCTTTCAATTCACATTTTCCCTCTATTTTTTTCATTTTTGTCTCACTTTAGTGCCCCAGATATACTTTTTGTTCACAAACTTCCAATCAAATCTGGTTACAACAAACAAATCATTCATCCACTTCTTATCCACACATTATCTTTCCACCTATACCTATATGTTCTCTTTTTTTTTTCTTTAGTAGTCTACAAATAAAGAGAAATTGTGTCAAACTTCAAATAAGATTGATTTACCAGAGTGCAACAGAGCATAAGATATGTTATTCATGAAATACGTATTTACTCCTTTTGCTTGGCTGCACACAAGCTGTGCATAGCAGTGGTTTGAATTGCATGTAATGCAGCTAAAGCTGTTGTATAATACTAAAAATATTCTACCACCTCTGCATTGGTGTATTTGCATTACCGAGCAATACACTCTTTTGGACTTTTCCACATATTTTAGATAATTTTAAAAGTTGTAACATATATTACTTCAACATTGGAGACTTTCACAAACAACTTTTAGCAATTGTTGACAAGTAGGAGGTGATTTTCAAATAATAGAAAGACTGCAAACGGTTTGAGCCCTACACGGAAGTTGTCTTTGTGCTTCAACAAGGTGAGTTCTCTTTACTTTAATAAACATGTTAGAATGAGGAAGTACATTTCATATTTCTAAAAACAGGCTAATTATACTATTTATGTTTAGAAATGCATGCCATGGACTGCAGTAATCTTTGGCAACATATCAATTGAATACAGAATATGAAGAAGTGCACAAACTAATATAATAAATTATGACAACAATGTTGTAATAATTATTTGACAGGTAGTTTTAGCATTAGGTGGTGCTTGTCTTTAAAAGATTTTCACAGAGAATCCTTATATGATAAATTTTTTTTTAATGCATTTACAAGAATATCTTATTCCAAAATCCCCAATGGGAACATTCCCCCCCCCCCCAAATGTGCTCAAATACTGCCTGTATGACAAAAAAAAGCATGTGACATCACTGCATGCAAAAATTGGCATTTACCGTAAACCGGGGTGACTTTTGCCACTTTTTGAATATTTTCTTGAATAATTTTTTCATAATTATTTTTTTTCACAAATTTCTTCCATAATAAGGGTGTACAAGTAAAGGTCTATCCACTGCATATATATTCTTCCCTTCTTGATTTTTATTTGTATTTATTTTGTTGGTCGAAGACTGGCAAAAGTCACCCCGGGTGTCGGGGTGACTTTTGCCGGCACAAATTTTGTTGTTTTTAATACAACACTTTCAATATTTTTCTTTACTAATGTGCTTTGAAAATACACTGAACCTCTTTCTTCTATTGTTTTACTTATAAATACTTTTAAAAATACATGATTTTAGTAAAAAAAAAATGATATTACAATAGGATAATGCACAATTTTCAAAATCTTCAAAATGTACATTGCAGCTTCCCCTATCTCAAGTCTGATAACAGTTCAAATACACTTCTTCTTATGTCGCTAGCTCTATCAGTGAACATTACTCCAATGTTCATGGAGATTTAGTTCTAAGAATGCCAGATCATCACATCTTAGCAGTTTGTCTCAACAAAAAATTTCGCCACAAGATGACTAAGTCTACACTCCTGTATTTTGGTTCAATGTACACTATTATTCCTTTATTAATTATAAATAAAAATAAAACTGAAAATTTTTCTTGAAACATAATCTAATTTATCATAAGGCCAAAGTAAATGATATTTCTGATCACACTGCATTTCATAATGCACAATTTATACAAATATGAAATATGAGACTTAACCACATTATTGCCTTTTCATTTTTTTTGTGACATTTGAAGGCGCAATAGCCTAGACGCGATTTTTAGAGCTTGCTTGATATGCACTGAATATAAACTAATAATTACATTTTGTCTCCTATTTACAACTCTGTAACCAAAAACCTAAAAATTCTATTCTGGCCAAAGTCACCCCGAGCTTGCAGCAAATAGCCCAGGGTGACTTTTGCCACGGCCATTTTGAAAAAGTCAGAGGGAGGGTCGATGAAGTTAGTGCAAATTGGCAGTTTGGTACACCCTTAGTGTACGTTATCTGACATATTTGCTTGATTCTCCTTTTTCCGTTTTCTGTAGAGACTCAAAAGTTTGACCACCATATCAATCATGCCCTTTATTTTTCATACAAAAAACAACAACAAAAGCACAGAGGGTAAGCCATTATAAAAGAGCGTTATGAATTTGTATAATGTTCATACATTAGATTAGCCTATAAGAATATGTAAAAATATTTTCAGAAATTTGTTCAAGTAAGAGAGCCTCAATGAAAATACATTTTTCTCACAGGGTGGCAAAAGTCACCCCGGCGGACAAAGTCACCCCAGTTTACGGTACCTTTAAAGGGAAACAAAACGCTAGAATTTTCGCTTACTGTTACTGGTCAGTGCATTTAAGTCCTCTCATTTCTGGTTGTATATATTTCCTCTATAATGGAAATAATCAATGTTTTTGAAACCACTATCATCTGTATTGACTGAACACTGGAGGCTGCTATGTTTTCCAATGCTACCATATGGAATGTCACTGAGAGCATCTGAGCGTCCACTTACAAAAGTGGGTTATGTAACCGCTGTTGTTGAATTTGCTGCTATATCAGTGTGTATTTTACCTGCCTTTGTATGTGCAAATCAAATGACCTATCATGTGGTACTGTTGGAGAATATGGCAGCCTCCAGTGTTCAGTCAAAACAGATGAAGTGGTTTTAAAAAACATTGATTATTTCCATTAATAGTGATACCAAAGAGGAAATATACTACTAGAAGTGATGAGAATTATGCACTTGTCAGTAACAGTATAGACAAATTTCAGAGTTCGGCTTTCCTTTAAGTTTAAAGAGATAGTTGAGTTTTGGTATAGAGGGCGCTACACAAAAAAAGAATTGTGAGATAATGACTGTCAATTTTGAAAGAGCATACAATTCTAATGACAGAATAAACTTTATTTGATCAAAATCGGTTCAGAAATGGCTGAAATATCCAGAAACATAACCATTTGTAATAATTGTGGTGCCCCACATTTATTAAATAATTTTTAACCAGCCGTTCAAAATTTGTTAAATGCTTCCTCTTTTTTTAAATGTACAAAAGAGGTTTTTAAATAGTTGTTGATTATCTATCTATTTAATCACTTTTTCAACATAACATCATGTGCACAATATTTTGTTTAAAATGGTTGAAACCGATGAGTGAAAGAGAGCACGCCCTTTTGAGTTTTAACGACTCCTTTTTAATGATAGCAGGCTTTTAACTTAGTCATTGGTCATTTTGTATTTCTTTTGAGCATCGTGGAGTTATAACTATTAGTTTGTAATGTAATGGTGCCGGTTTTGCTTAATAAAATTCAGTTTGACCAAAACTGTACTCTCTTTACCAGAACTCAACTATCCCTTTAACTTCCTTCTGTAATTATGTCATTTGGCCAAGCCCCTGCAATCATGAATATGGATATTTGAATCAATGATAATGTATTTGCTATGCAGGGCCACTTAATTATATTTTCATTATATCTATCAAGCACTGATACTCATGACCACTTCCTACGCTCTTTATATTATTTCATATACAGAGCCATGGCGAGTGCGGATGCTGTAGTTACTCAAAGTTTGGAATGCTGCTTGTGCTTCGACTATTTCAGTAAACCTAAATTCCTTAGTTGTGGGCACACTTTTTGTAAGGTATGTTTGGACCATCTCTACGAATGTCATCCCCAACAAAACAAGATCTCTTGTCCGATTTGTCGTCAGATTACCAAAATCAACAATGGAGACACCTCTAAACTGCAAACTAACATTTTAATTAATTCTATGGTTGAGGACGTGAAATCCGCCAAAAGAAGCTGCACGCTCTGTGACCCTGAAGATAAATCTGCTGCGGTACAATACTGCGCTCAGTGTGACGAGTACATGTGTGACCCCTGCGCAGTGGCTCATGGGAAATTCAAGAAGACCACTAAACATGAAGTGGTCAGCATGGATGACGTCAAGAGGGGAAAGGTCAAAGTGAAGCGTTTCTGTACCAAGCATCCAGAGGAAGAGAAGCTGTATGTATGTGTATCATGTAAGGTGTCCATCTGCTTCAGATGTCGCGTGATCGACCACAGCAAACCAGATCATGAGATCAAAGAGGTGTCTGACTACAAGAAGACAATCCAGAAACAAATCAAATCCCTTCAGACAAAAGCTACAACTAAAATTGCGACGATCAAGGCACATGCAGATCTAGTAAGGGAACAGGAAGCAGTTATTGAGGTGGAACTTGATCAGAAGATAGCTGAGATCAACCAATCATATGAGGAAGCAGTGAAGCATCTCACAAGGCAACGCAATGATCTCATCGACCGTTGCAAACAAGAAAAGGCTTCTCACATCGCACAACTTGAGAAGATCAAGGAATCCGATGACAAAGAGATGCGTTGCATTCGAAGTGCATCTGAGCTACTCGGCAATGGTATCAAGGCATCGCTAGAGGGTCAGACACTGGCTGTGCACAACACGATTTGTTGTGATTTGGAGAAAATGTTGGATGACAGTCATCCTGATGCCAAGCAGCCCAAATCCATAGCTGATCGTGCAAAGCGGGTGAAATTCATCAAAAGCGGTACTCCCACCAGTCTGGGTGATTTGCAACTACCTGTTTGGCAGCTTGAGGAGGTGAACACATTTCCACTCTCACATTGCAACCCAAAGGATGCAGTGTCTTTGCCTGATGGACGGGTGGCTATTGTTTTGTTTTGTTTTTATTTGTTTTATTTCTGCGTTTTCAAATACAAATTATACAAATATGAATAAGCAAAAATTACAAAAGTAAAGCATGTACGAAACTGCATCAATTCAATCAACAAGCAGCGATAGTTACAAATGATAAAATTGTGCATTATTACAATCATTGATTTGATACAATAAACAAGAAATAGAAATATACTTATATTTATGTTTAAAAAAAAATGAGGTAAGAAGATGGGGAAAACGCAGGAGACCACCATCATGAGCGAATAGCTTGATATCGATGGTGGCCTCGCGAACGAATTGTCAACATAACCTCTCTTTAATCACTATTAAATGTATGAGAAACTGGAGTCATGTAGGTGCGGTGCATGTGCAGGTGCGGGTGCAGTCTGCAACTAATAATTTTGGTTTGTGTTTTTTTTATTTTTTATTTTACATAAAGTACTGTGAGTAACTTTTTTCAATTTAAATATCAGCGTAAGATTTTATCATATTATACTTCAGTGTCAACTTAAAAGAATGCAGAGAGGAACATATTTTAACATTTGGGGGTAAATTGTTCCAAATATCGGGACCATGATGCCTGATCGATTTATAAAATAATAATAGTCTGGGGTTTAATAAATGAACATTTCCAGCAATACGAGTTGGGTAATGGTGGAGTGCATTATTTAAAATAAACAAATCATTGAAAGAGGAGGGAAGTTGTTTATTAATATATTTAAACATAAAGATTGCCACTTGGAAGGTATTTAAGTCATTAACTTTCAATATTTTAAACCTACAAAATACAGGATTCGTGTGAGCTAAGAAGTCAGATCCTGAACATAGTCGGATAGCTCTTTTTTGTAATAATAAGATAGGATGCAATTTGGTTACACCACAATTGGCCCAAACAATGTTACAGTAAGTAATGTATGGGAGTATCAAAGTATTATATAATAAAAATAGAGTAGATTGGGGTAAAATGTACTTTAATTTATTAATTATACCTAAACCTTTGGACATACATGTTGCTACATGATGTAAATGAGCGTTCCATGTTAAATGTTCATCGATTATCACCCCTAAAAAAGTTGATGTTGCTTTTTGTTCAATGGGTTTACTATCAATATTAATATTAATTGGGGGGTTAACCATGTGCGAGTTAGCGTGTTTAAAATACATAAAATGTGTCTTTTTAATATTAAGAGAGAGCTTATTACATTTGAACCATTCAGTGACTTTCACTAACTCTTCATTTAGTTTAGTAACTAATAAATTCAAATTCTTATTCGAGTAAAATATATTAGTATCATCTGCGAATAAAACAAATGACAAGTATGATAGTGGGAAGGCTATTGAAATGTTCACTGTTGATGGGCCGCAGGAAACAGTGTTGAGGGGTGTGGGGGTAGGACTTGTATCTGTCTTGTCTGATGGTCGCTACGTTGTAGATGGGCTGAGGTTTTATAACACAATCACACTGTACACACAGGCATGGGAGAAGCTCAATGTTCAGTTCAATAACGATGGATGTTCGGGCGGCATGTGTGTAGACAGAGATGACAACATCTACAACATGTGTTTCGGTTTTTTATTCAAAAAGATTCTTGTATTCCGACCAGAAGGTGGTGCGCCAATTCGGGAGATTCTGTGCCATGGCTCTTTACAACAGGAAATCTGTCACATGAATCACAGCAAAAGGCTGGTAGTGCGTGACGTGTTAAAGTCAGTCAGTGTCATTGATGACATGGATGAGAAAGGCACCGTCCTTCATCACATCCAGATGGATAGTCAGTATATACGCATTGCTGTCCTGGAGGATGATAGCATACTGATTGCTAACAGAAAGAATGGCCTGCTGAGTATTGCGCTCTACACAAAGGATCTGAAGAGAATCAGAACGGTCCTCGAGGACTTTCTAATGGCAATGTCCTTAAAGAAATTGGTTGAGTTGCCCACAGGAGAGATTGCTGTAGTATCAGCAGACAAATTCGTGGTCTTCAACAAAATCTAAACATCAAAAGAGAAACCCATACAGGACTGGTACTGAAAATGCACACATGTTCAATCCTATTTTATTTTAATTCATTTAAGATTTCCTTGTATTTTCAATAAACGCAATAATTGAGAAATTATCCATCAATGTGGATTGAATAAATTATAATGAAAATGAAAGACGAAACTAGGGGGATGTTTTACAAAGATTTTAAGTTGAACTTAACTCTAAGTTGGACTTAAACATTATGGAAAGCCATTTGTAGCCTTGGAATACAATATTTTCCAAAGCAAAAAAGCAAGAATTTTTGAATTTTCATAATGTTTACATCAAGAACATAAAATCCCCTTGATAATAGAAAATAACATTGATTTGAATCAACATGTTATGCTTTTTGAAAGAAATTTTACAATTTGTTTCATAGAAACTTGTGGCTTTCCATAATTTCTAAGTCCATCTTTGAGTTAAGTTCAACTTAGGAACTTTGTGAAACACCCCCCTGGGTGTAAGCAAGGCTTGTAATATATTGCTGGTCCCTGGTTACATGGTTGAAGACCATCATAATGGAACAGGATTTCTTGTAGGAGAGCAGGGGCACACCATCCTATGCAACTTTGTTAAGTAAGTCAAGTTAACCCCTTGACTACAGGAACTGGGTGGGTTGTGTACAAAGTCTATGGAGATTTCAGAATCTCACAGGGAACGGGTTAAGATATTTAATCCAGATCCATTTGTGTGATGCACTTGTTGAATTGGTGTCTTTCCTTTAACTCTGAATCAGCATGTTATAACTTATAAGGACCTACTTCATAGCTGAACCCAAACATATAGAATACTAAGTCAAACCTGTCTTAGTGGTCACCTGTCTATATAAACAGCCAACCTGCCTATACAGTGGCCACTAAGCATATTCCCCTGCAGGGAAAAACAATGTCATAGAAGCTGTCTATAGAGGTCACCTGTCTACAGTGGCCACTATTCTTGTTTCCCTCGGGTGGTCGCTATACACAGGTTTGACTGTTTTTACTCAAGATTTATTTGTGTGATAAATTTGTTAAATTAGTGGGTCTTTTAGTGTACTGTTCATTAATATGTCATTAAAGGGACTTAGTAACATTGTCCAAATCCTCCAAACTTACTTGGAATTCTAGTGGTTCTCTCATACATTTTCATGTTCATATTAACAATAAAAGCACGGGACAGGTCTCGGTTTTTCAAATTTCAATTTCATTCAAAAGATATTTACGATTGAAGTGTTCAGATATGAAATTTTCTACAGAATAATTTAAGCCGTGTACAAAGAAAGTGCTATGAGTAAGTGAATATCACTTTGCATTTTTGCTCATATCTCAGCCAAAAAACATCCAATTAACGTGAAATTTTCACACATTACTTTGTTGACATATCAGATCACACCAATACACATTTTATTAATCACCCATCACTTTTTTCACTTGTCAACAAACTAGATTCCTTTAAGGACCTACTTAAAAGCAGACAATAATAACATCCAGAGCAGTAATGTCTGACTCTGCTAGTCAATTGATGAAGTATGTATTATTGCATAAATTGTATTGGTAATACTGAATAAAATACAATGAGATTAGCATTTGGCAGTGGCATAAAAAATCATGACAAATAATAAATTCAATTGAATTTTGTGATCACATTATATAATTGTACATAATGCATATTTTAAATTTAAGTGTGTGATAAGGAAACAAACTTATTTGAGGGTATTCACAAAGGAGGTTTGTGTAAAGCATGGTATAACCCTAATCAGGCCGGGTTATTTTTGCTATGCTCTGGCCGGGGGGGGTGGATTCCACCGCCCCTCAGATCTCGGCCATCACAAAATTTGGCACGCAGATAGCTTGCAACATAATCTACAAGATTGCATTGTTATTATTTTGAAAATAATTAATTATGCAAATTTATGCAGAAATCCCCTAAATATTGCTCAGAATGCTAATTTTTAGCATTAATATTCTTTATGACTTAATTAACAGGTTTTGAGCATTAAAAATTGCGACAGCCAAAATTGTCCTCATGTATTTCTTTGTTTTTGGAATTTCTGATGTATTTCTTTGTTTTTTCGACTGATGTTTTTTCAATGGAATAAATTATTGACCATTATCCAACCATTTTTAGCCCAAAATTAAATGACTGCAGTGATTAGAATGAAAAATAATGAAGGTTTTGTGTATTCTAGTAAAAAAAATAGGATTTGTACATAAATCACAAAATTTAGCGATTTTCGGGCCGACATTCACTTACAAAAGGTCATGTGACTTTAGAATGGTGTACCTGCACGCGTTGTGGAATTATCACGCGAAAAGTCAAGGGGTTGGATTCCACCCCCCCCCCCCCCCCCCCCCCAGGCCTGGTTAGGGTTAAACCATGTTCTACATCTATGGAGTGCCATTTGTAAACTGATGGAGAAAGAATGTAAATTCCTTACTTGTTAACAATGTCGATGCTACACATTTACTAAAGGCACCAATTAAATGTTTGTCATCTCAGATGGTGAAATTTGCTGCTTAGCAAGCACTAACAGTCATATCATTAGAAATTATATATTGTTTTACTTGTCTACGAGCAGCACTCCATAGAAGTAGACCATGGTTTAAACCATGGTTTACACAAACCTCCTTTGTGAATCCGGGCCATTGTGTTATTCATCATCATGTAAACCAAAGAGATCTTTCATGTTTTAGCTCAAAATAATATGGCAAAAGATCTTTTTCTTATGCAGCTTATTCACTATGGAACAATCTTCCACTCAATATTCACTTATCACAATGTTAACTCATTTGTTCATGATTGCCTTTTGTGATTGTTAATTCTTTGTTTATACACATGTATGTCTATATACTGCATAATTTAGTTTTGTTAATTTCTATGTAAATTGTTTGTAAGCACTTAGAGGCTTTGTAATACAAATGTATATTATTATTATTATTATCTGAATATGCTCGTTTTATTTGCATTGCACTAGTTGTTTGCAAACATACCACATTTCTGGCATCAATCGTTATCTTATACTTGCAGCAAATTTCATTATATTTTTTGTGTTCTTTGCTCTCTGTAAGTGCTTGCTATGGTAATTTCTAGTGCTTATCATCATGGTTCCAAGATAAATACATACATCTGCATTTTCTCTTTTTCTAAAAAAATTTGCCTGAAATTTTAGCTTTATTTAGAACTTATTGTACAGTATATATTTGCTTACGTGCAAACCTACCAAATTTATGTAAATGTTTGTTGGGAATATTTGCAAATTGTTTAAACAGTGTTTACAAGTTACATCAACTTGCTTTTCTAAATCATTTCTTCACTTACATATACAGGAAAAGTAAATGTTGCATGAAGAAAACTAGTTTAAAAGCTACAATCTATTTTTATTACCACAGTATGCCTGAAATAATCTGCAGATTTATTTGTTGCAATTTTGTTCTCACACATTTCCATTACTATCTAATAAAACAAGAAAAATTTGAATATGTATAATTATTTCCCACATATTTTCTCTTTGTGTAAAACATATATTTGCATGTTGCATATACCTTATTGTTTGATGGTAAAGCAAGACTTTCTAGTGGACATATTCCATTTCTGGTGGCCATTGGGACTTGGCCCACTGCTTAAAGGGATGCCTGTAAAGTGTCTAACTCCACAAAAATTACTTGGAGCTTCCTCGTTTCTCTTCTACCGCGTTGTTTAGCTTATGGTAAGAGAAGAATAAAATAGGGTTGCCCCTTTAGTATGACGATATCTATCATTGATAATCATTCAGCTCAAGAGCATTAATGAATGGTTATAAACCTCATACACGTCATACAGTAATTTGTTGTAAAAGCTGACACAAATTTTCGAAGCAGTGTTCTTTTTCAATGAAACTTTCACACATTATTCGGATATATCTTACAATGATTTTGGTACAGGATTGAAGTCTCAAATGTCATTTGGACATAACTGACACTTTACAGGTGCATCTATAAGATAATCCATGTGGTAGCTGTCCTGATGTTACCACCATGGCCACCATGAACCATTTATAAACAAGTGAATGTCTAGCCCTGCTATATCCCTATGCCTTGTAAACTAGTTTGGAAACATACCAATATGATTCAATTATAGATCTTTAACCCATTCAGGACTGGACTAAAAAATATTTGGGCTAGCAAGGTCTATGGATAATACTGTATAAGCAAAATCAATCCGTCCTGAGCGGGTTAAATCTATAAAAAAATAAATTGCATGATCATTTTTTGAAAGATTGTTATCCTATACATTGAATGACGAAACGATGATACAGTTTGGTCTATAGTGAAAAAAAACTATTGTATACATTTGGATGAATAAAATCATTAGATGACAAAAATGTCTGTGTGTGTGGGGTTCATCATTTGTGTGTATGTGTGTGTTTTCTTTGTGTGTGTGTGTGTATGTGTGTTTGTGTGTGTGTGTGCCTGTTTTGTGTGCATGTGCGTGTGTGTGTGTGTGTGTGTGTGGAAATGTGCTTGCATGCATGTGTTTGTATTTTTAAAGTAAATTTGCAAAACAATGATCATATTTAGTAAAATGATAAATCTAAAATAATGAATTCGTGTCTTATTTGGCAGGTACCAGTCTGAATACCGTGAAGAATAAGGACAGTAAAGTCACGTAATGGCCATGTGTAGAGAGCGAGTCTTTCCCATTTGTACCTTTAAGAACTTTGATCCAGTGTGTATTTAATCAAAATGTTTAAAGGGATAGTTGAGTTTTGGTAGAGAGGGCGCTACACATAATAATGAAAAACTGAGTGTCAAATTTGAAAGAGCATACAATTTTAATGGCAGAATAAACTTTATTTGATCAAAATCGGTTTAGAAACGGCTGAAATATCCATAAACATAACCATTTGTAATAAATGTGGGGCCCCACAAGTATTCAATCATTTTGAACCAGCCGTTAAAATTTGTTTTAAAATGCTTCCTCTTTTCAGCATTTTTCAAAAGAGGTTTTTAGATAGTTAGTGATTAGATAATCACTATTTCAACAAAACATCACAGGCACAATATTTTATTTTAAATGGTTTAAATAAATGCATTTTTTCAAAGCGCCTTCTTTAGATTAAACAGCTCTCTTTGAATGATAACAGGCTTTTTAATAGTCGTTTGTAATTGTTTTATTCCTTTTGAGCATGGTGGAGTTATAACTATTAGTTTGTAATGTAATGGTGCAGGTTTGGGTTACTAAAATTCAGTTTGATTGAAACTGTACTCTCTTTACCAGAACTCGACTATCCCTTTAAAGGACCTAAAGAATACAACATACTTTGACACTTATTCCATAGTTGATGACTTGAAACAAAGGTCTGCCGAAAAAAGAATCCATGAAAATAAACACAGTAGTGATTTAAGACTAGTTTTCTGATGCCAAATCTCACTTAGCAGCCAGTTTACGCCCCACCCACATTTAGGGTCCGGAATCGGCAGCGTGATCGACATGTGATTGACAATTCATTGGATTAAGTCATGACGCGTCATCTACAGAATTTAGTTCATTAGTCCGTTCTTTAGATATTTACTAATTACCCCAAAATTGATTGATTTCATGAGAAATGACTGCCAAATTCTTTTTCTTCGGGAAAAATTACATTTAGAGAGCCGAATTGTGAAATTTAGGCCATCTAGACGCAGTAGTTTTTTTAACCTCTACCGAAAATTAGCATTAATATAATGTAATGGATAGAATATTATCATTCAATGCTGTTCACCAGGGCAAAGTAGTCATATCTTGAACCTTGATCCTACTCTAACCCTAATCCCTTATTGATATTGCTTAAAGGGATCTAGTAACTTTGTTGACAAGTGCAAACAGTGATGCGTGGTTAAAACGTGTATTGGTGTGATCTGATATGTCCAGAAAGTAATGTGTGAAAATATTAGTGAAAATGCAAAGTGATATGCACTTACTTTGTACACGGCTGAAATTGTCCAGTGGATAATTCTACATCTGAGCACTTCATTTGTGAATATCTTTTGAACGAAATATGGAAATTTGACAAACCGAAACCTGTCCCATGCTTTTATTGTTAATATGAATAAAACAAGGTAGTGTATGAAGGAACCGCTAGAATTACAATTGGATTTTGAGGATTTGGACAATGTTACTAAGTCCCTTTAATCTTAGGCCTCTAAAATTCTAATTTGGAAGAAAATGTAGGCATTTGGGAGTAGACTAAACGGGTGTAATTCTGAAGAATGGGGGAAAAGTTAACAACGCCACCTAGAGTTTGTAACTGAATAGCCAGGACTCTGCCCAGACCAATGAAATATAGGTACAAGTATGCTGTACTGCAACAGAACGCTCCACTTATATATGAATTAATTGTAAATTGTTTGCATATATACAGTATGCTGCAACACTGTCATACATGTACATTTGGGGTGCTATAAGGGGGCTGTGAGGTCCCCCTTCAAAAAAAAAATCCAGTATATGGTTCAAAGACTAAAACATTTATGTTCATGATATGAATGTTTTTCTTGCGGAAAAGAAGTCTTTTGGAGAGGACGCTTTGACTCACTCACTGCACTCAATGAATGAACGAATGAATTTGAATGAATATGAATGAAATAATTAATTTTAATGAATATGAATGAAATAATTAATTTGAATGAATGAATGAACGAACGAACGAACGAACGAACGAACGAACGAACGAACGAACGAACGAACGAAAGAAAGAAAGAAAGAAAGAAAGAAAGAAAGAAAGAACGAACGAACGAACGAATTAATGAATATGAATGAATGAATTTGAATGAATATGAATGAAATAATTAATTTTAATGAATGAATGAATTAATGAATGAGTCAGTCAGTCGGTCGGTCGGTCGGTCGGTCGGTCGGTCGGTCGGTCGGTCGGTCGGTCGGTCGGTCGGTCGGTCGGTCGGTCGGTCGGTCGGTCGGTCGGTCGGTCGGTCGGTCGGTCGGTCGGTCAGTCGGTCGGTCGGTCGGTCGGTCGATCAGTCGGTCGGTCAGTCAATCAATAATTCAATCAACTAATTAATCAATCAACAATAAACCAACCTCTCCGTGTAGTGAATGTGCCATGGTGCAACTATAGAAAGAGTTCTCCCTGCCATGCACAAAGCTGCTCAGAATCTGCTTCGATTGCAGTAAATCAATCAATCAATCAATCAATCAATCAATCAACCAATAAATCAATTAATCAATCAACCAACCAATCAATCACTCAATATTACTTTAGCGCCCCAGTAAACATAATTTTTTTCTTCCAATCAAATCTGGTTACAACAAACAAATCAATCATACACTTTTTATCCACAAATTATCTTTCCACCTACATGTATACCTATATGTTCCCTTTTTTTCTTTAGTAGTCTACAAATAAACAGAAATTGTGTAAAAGAAATAAGATTTATTTACCAGAGTGCAACAGAGCATAAGATATGCTTTTCATGAAATACTTATTTACTCCTTTAGCTTGGCTGCACACAAGCTGTGTATAGCAGTGATTTGAATTGCACGTAGTGCAGCTTGGCCGTTCTGTTGTATAATACTCAAAATATTCTACCACCTCTGCGTTGGTGTAATTGCATTACCGAACAACACACCCTTTTGGACTTTTCCACATTTTTAAGATCATTTTAAAAGTTGTAACATATTACTTCAACATTGGAGACTTTCACAAATGACTTTTACCAATTCTTGACAAGTAGGAGGTGATTTACAAATAATAGATAGAATGCAAACAGTTTGAGCCCTACACGGAAGTTGTCTTTGTGCTTCAACAAGGTGAGTTCTCTTTACTTTAATAAACATGTTAGAATGAGGAAGTACATTTCATATTTCTAAAAACAGGCTAATTATACTATTTATGTTTAGAAATGCATGCCATGGACTGCAGTAATCTTTGGCAACATATCAATTGAATACAGAATACGAAGAAGTGCACAAACTAATATAATAAATTATGACAACACTGTTGTAATAATTATTTGACAGGTAGTTTTAGCATTAGGTGGTGCTTGTCTTTAAAAGATTTTCACAGAGAATCCTTATATGATAATATTTTTTTTAATGCATTTACAAGAATATGTTATTCCAAAATCCCCAATGGGAACATTCGCCCCCCCCCCCAAATGTGCTCAAATACTGCCTGTATGACAAAAAAAAGCATGTGACATCACTGCATGCAAAAATTTGCATTTACCGTAAACCGGGGTGACTTTTGCCACTTTTTGAATATTTTCTTGAATAATTTTTTCATAATTATTTTTTTTCACAAATTTCTTCCATAATAAGGGTGTACAAGTAAAGGTCTATCCACTGCATATATATTCTTCCCTTCTTGATTTTTATTTGTATTTATTTTGTTGGTCGAAGACTGGCAAAAGTCACCCCGGGTGTCGGGGAGACTTTTGCCGGCACACATTTTGTTGTTTTTAATACAACACTTTCAATATTTGTCTTAACTAATGTGCTTTGAAAATACACTGAACCTCTTTCTCCTATTGTTTTACTTATAAATACTTTTAAAAATACATGATTTTAGTAAAAAAATGATATTACAATAGGACGCACAATTTTCAAAATCTTCAAAATGTACATTGCAGCTTCCCCTATCTCAAGTCTGATAACAGTTCAAATAACTTCTTCTTATGTCGCTAGCTCTATCAGTGAACATTACTGCAATTTTCATGGAGATTTAGTTCTAAGAATGCCAGATCATCACATCTTAGCAGTTTGTCTCAACAAAAAAATTCGCCACAAGATGACTAAGTCTACACTCCTGTATTTTGGTTCAATGTACACTATTATTCCTTTATTAATTATAAATAAAAATAAAACTGAAAATTTTTCTTGAAACATACATGTAATCTAATTTATCATAAGGCCAAAGTAAATGATATTTCTGATCACACTGCATTCATAATGCACAATTTATACAAATCTGAAATATGAGACTTAACCACATTATTGCCTTTTCATTTTTTTTGTGACATTTGAAGGCGCAATAGCCTAGACGCGATTTTTAGAGCTTGCTTGATATGCACTGAATATAAACTAATTTTACATTTTGTCTCCTATTTACAACTCTGTAACCAAAAACCTAAAAATTCTATTCTGGCCAAAGTCACCCCGAGCTTGCAGCAAATAGCCCAGGGTGACTTTTGCCACGGCCATTTTGAAAAAATCAGAGGGAGGGTCGATGAAGTTGGTGCAAATTGGCAGTTTGGTACACCCTTAGTGTACGTTATCTGACATATTTGCTTGATTCTCCATTTTCCATTTTCTGTAGAGACTCAAAAGTTTGACCACCATATCAATCATGCCCTTTATTTTTCATACAAAAAAAAAAAAAAAAAGCACAGAGGGTAAGCCGTTATAAAAGAACGTTATGAATTTGTATAATGTTCATACATTAGCCTATAAGAATATGTCAAAATATTTCCAGAAATTTGTTCAAGTAAGAGAGCCTCAATGAAAATACATTTTTCTCACAGGGTGGCAAAAGTCACCCCGGCGGACAAAGTCACCCCGGTTTACGGTACCTTTAAAGGGAAACAAAATGCTGGAATGTTCGCTTACTGTTACTGATCAGTGCATAAGTCCTCTCATTTCTGGTTGTATATATTTCCTCTATAATGGAAATAATCAATGTTTTTGAAACCACTATCATCTGTATTGACTGAACACTGGAGGCTGCTATGTTTTCCAATGCTACCATATGGAATGTCACTGAGAGCATCTGAGCGTCCACTTACAAAAGTGGGTTATGTAACCGCTGTTGTTGAATCTGCTGCTATGTCAGTGTGTATGTTACCCGCCTTTGTATGTGCAAATCAAATGACCTATCATGTGGTACTGTTGGAGAATATGGCAGCCTCCAGTGTTCAGTCAAAACAGATGAAGTGGTTTTAAAAAAACATTGATTATTTCCATTAATAGTGATACCAAATAGGAAATATACTACTAGAAGTGATGAGAATTATGCACTTGTCAGTAACAGTATAGACAAATTTCAGAGTTCGGCTTTCTTTTAAGTTTAAAGAGATAGTTGAGTTTTGGTATAGAGGGCGCTACACAAAAAAAAAATTGTGAGATAATGAAAACATGACTGTCAATTTTGAAAGAGCATACAATTCTAATTACAGAATAAACATTATTTGATCAAAATCGGTTCAGAAATGGCTGAAATATCCAGAAACATAACCATTTGTAATAATTGTGGGGCCCCACATTTATTCAATAATTTTTAACCAGCCGTTAATTTTTTTTTAAATGCTTCCTCTTTTTAAAAATGTACAAGAGAGGTTTTTAAATAGTTGTTGATTATCTATCTATTTAATCACTATTTCAACATAACATCATGTGCACAATATTTTGTTTAAAATGGTTGAAACCGATGAGTGAAAGAGAGCGCGCCCGTTTTAACGACTCCTTTTTAATGATAGCAGGATTTTAACTTAGTCATTGGTCATTTTGTATTCCTCTCGAGCATGGTGGAGTTATAACTATTAGTTTGTAATGTAATGGTGCCGGTTTTGCTTAATAAAATTCAGTTTGACCAAAACTGTACTCTCTTTACCAGAACTCAACTATCCCTTTAACTTCCTTCTGTAATGATGTCATTTGGCCAAGCCCCTGCAATCATGAATATGGATATTTGAATCAATGATAATGTATTTGCTATGCAGGGCCAATTAATTATATTTTCATTATATCTATCAAGTACTGATACTCACGACCACTTCCTACACTCTTTATATTATTTCATATTACAGAGCCATGGCGAGTGCGGATGCTGTAGTTACTCAAAGTTTGGAATGCTGTCTGTGCTTCGACTATTTCAGTGAACCTAAATTCCTTAGTTGTGGGCACACTTTTTGTAAGGTATGTTTGGACCATCTCTACGAATGTCATCCCCAACAGAAGAAGATTTCTTGTCCGATTTGTCGTCAGATTACCAAAATCAACAATGGAGACACCTCTAAACTGAAAACTAACATTTTGATTAAGTCTATGGTTGAGGACGTGAAATCCGCCAAAAGAAGCTGCACGCTCTGTGACCCTGACGATAAATCTGCTGCGATACAATACTGCGCTCAGTGTGACGAGTATATGTGTGACCCCTGCACAGTGGCTCATGGGAAGTTTAAGAAGACCACTAAACATGAAGTGGTCAGCATGGATGACGTCAAAAGGGGAAAGGTCAAAGTGAAGCGTTTCTGTACCAAGCATCCAGAGGAAGAGAAGCTGTATGTCTGCACATCATGTAGGGTGTCCATCTGCTTCAGATGTCGCGTGATCGACCACAGCAAACCAAAGCACAAGATCAAAGAGGTGTCTGACTACAAGAAGACAATCCAGAAACAAATCAAATCCCTTCAGACAAAAGCTACAACTAAAATTGCGACGATCAAGGCACATGCAGATCTAGTAAGGGAACAGGAAGCAGTTGTTGAGGTGGAACTTGATCAGAAGATAGCTGAGATCAACCAATCATATGAGGAAGCAGTGAAGCATCTCACAAGGCAACGCAATGATCTCATCGACCGTTGCAAACAAGAAAAGGCTTCTCACATCGCACAACTTGAGAAGATCAAGGAATCCGATGACAAAGAGATGCGTTGCATTCGAAGTGCATCTGAGCTAGTTGGCAATGGTATCAAGGCACTGCTAGAGGGGCAGACACTGGCTGTGCACAACACGATTTGTTGCGATTTGGAGAAAATGTTGGATGAAAATCATCCTGATGCCAAGCAGCCCAAATCCATAGCTGATCGTGCAAAGCGGGTGAAATTCATCAAAAGCGGTACTCCCAACGGTCTGGGTGATTTGCAACTACCTGACTGGCAGCTTGAGGAGGTGAACACATTTCCACTCTCACATGACGACCCAAGTGATGTACTGCCTTTGCCTGATGGACGGGTGGCTGTTGGTTATGATGGTGGGCAGGCTATTGAGATGCTCACTGTTGATGGGCCGCAGGAGACAGTGCTGAGGGGTGTGGAGGTACGATGTGTATCTGTCTTGTCTGACAGTCGCTACATTGTAGTAGAGAGTAATACAAAAATCACACTGTACACACAAGCATGGGAGAAGCTCAATGTTCAGTTCAATCATAATGGACATTCGGGCAGCATGTGTGTAGACAGAGATGACAACATCTATGTCGGTTATGAAATTAATGATGAGATTCTTGTATTCCGACCAGAAGGTGGTGCACCAATTAAGGTTATTCCGTGCCGTGGCTCTATGTCAGTGGAAATCTGTCACATGAATCACATCAGAAGGCTGGTAGTGCGTGCCGGGTCAAAGTCAGTCAGGGTCATTGATGACATGGATGAGAAAGGCACCATCCTTCATCACATCCAGATGGATGGTCAGTTTAATACATGCATTGCTGTCCTGGAGGATGATAGCATACTAATTGCATGCAGGAAGGATGATCTCCTGAACATTGTGCTCTACACAAAGGATCTGAAGAGAATCAGAGCGATCCTCAAGGACTTTCCAATGGCAAAGTACTTAAAGAAATTGGTTGAGTTGCCCACTGGAGAGATTGCTGTAGTATCAGCAGACCAATTCATGGTCTTCCACAAAATCTAAACCCATGTACATGACTAGTACTGAAAATGCATGTTCAATCCTATTGTATTTAAATCAATTTCTTGAATGGGTTAAAGCAGCACAGCATCATCTTAAATGGGTTAATGGGACATATCTAATCAAAAAATATAATTAAATGCTGCCTACCATACCAAGCATACCAAAATGACTTTGATGAATGCAGAGCAATGTGGGTATACCCATACAAGAGACAGAGCAACAAGCCCAGGGCAGATCAGAATGGAACAGGATTTCTCATAGAGGAGCAGGGGCACACCATCCTACACATCTATGTCAAGTTTCAAGTTAAACACTTGACTACGGGAACCGGGTGGGTTGTGTACAAAGTCTATGGAGATTTCAGTATCTTAAAGGGAACGGGTTAAGTTATTTTATCAAGATTCATTTGTGTGAGGCACTTGTTGAATTTGTGTCTTTCCTATAAAGGTGCAACTGTAAAGTGTCAGATATTGCCCAGAATTACATTTTGAGACTTCAATCCTATACCAAAATCATTGTAAGATATTGTCCGAATGATGTGTAAAAGGAACACTGCTTTCATGGAGTTAGACACTTTACTGGTTTCACTTTAACTCTGAATTAGTATGTTATAACTTATAAAGACCAACTTCATAGCTGATCCCAAAACATAGAATACTGAGTCAAACCTCTCTTAGTGGTCACCTGTCTATATAAACAGCCAACCTGCCTATACAGTGGCCACTAAAAGCATATTCCCCTGCAGGGAAAAACAATGTCATATAATCTGTCTAGATAAAGGGTCACCTGTCTACAATTGCCACTATTCTTAAACTTGTTAAATTGGTGTGTCTTTCAGTGTTCTGTGAATTAATGTGTCATTAAGGACCTACTTAAAAGCAGGCAACAATAACATCCCAAGCAGTAATGTATTTGGCAGTGGCATTAGAAATCATGACAAAATACATTCAATTGAATTGTATGATATTCTGTTGTGATCACATTATATAATTTTAAAAACGGCTCCGGTAAATTCAGTAACGTGATTGGTTAAATCCTGTCACGTGACTATATTTATTAATTTCAACAAACATGCACGATCGTGCGGGAAAGGGTGCAACAGCGTGCATTACTCACTTTCGTTGCACACCTTTTGAAATGGCTGTTATGTCACAATGCTTGTTTACATTGTTTCTATCGAAGTAAAAACTCGCGAAAGTGATTGTAAAAAAGGTGGAAAATGCTTTGTTTTGTAAATTATCTGTTCTGTAGTAAATAAATGTTAGCAGTTTTTTTAATTATATGGTATGTGGTCTTATATTTTTAAGTTTGGGAATGGAAATGTATACAGCTCTTTGATTATTTTTCACTTTTACGGACAATTTTCAGCGATTTCGCATCGGACTGAATTTGTGAATTTGACTGTGCATCATCTGCTGCAACTTCACATTCAGTCAGTGTGTGCATGCAGTACTTATTGATGATGAATGATGTGAATTCCAAATAAATTCCTACTCTACAGTAAATAGATTGGGTTACGGTACTACGTACTAATTGTGGCAAGTCTGTTTCAAATAATCCAGCGATCATAAACATTTCTGTGGTTGAGCGTGTTTTATAAAACAGATATTACACGGTCTTAATTTCGTGCGTCAGTGTAAATGCAACGCACTCAAGGTTTTCTCATTGGCTTACGCCTCGTGCGATGCGTACACTGAGAAAACCTTGAGTGCGTTGCATTTACACAACGCACTCTAGAACGTGTATTATCTGAGTGTATAGACTTAACATAATGCACTTTTTAAAGTGTGTGATATGGAAACAAACTTATTGTGTTGTTCATCATTATATATCCCAAAGAGATTAGTAGATATTTCACGTTTTAATTAATACTATGGTAAAAGATCCTTTTCTTATGCTGCTTCTTCTCTATGGCAATGGAACAATCTTCCACTCAATATTCGCTCTTCTCACAATGTTGATAATTTTAACTTATTTGTTTGCCTTTTGCGATTGTTAGTTCTTTGTTTATAAACATGTATGTCTATATATCCTATAATTTATGTAGATATTTGTTAAGCGATTAGAGGGTTGCAATATGCGCTATACAAATGTATATAATAATGATTATTATTATTAAGCTCAAGTTTTAATTGAATCTCTCTGCATTGCACATTGTACTAGATGTGTGCAAACATACCACATTTCTATCATCAATCGTTATTTTTGCAGAAAATTGCATATTTTGTTTTTTGTTCTTTGCTCTCTTTAAGTCCTTGATATGGAAACTAATTTCTAGTGCTAATCATTATGGTTCCAAGATAAATATATGTACATACATCTGCATTTTCTCTATTTCTAAAACAATTTGCCAGAAATTTTAGTTGTATTTAGAATGTATTGTGCAGTGTATACTTGCTTACGTGCAAACCTACCAAATTTATGTAACTGTTTGTTGTCTAATATTTGCAAATTGTTTAAACAATGGAACAAGAGATAACAATCATTATACATTAACCCTAATCCCATTGGGTTATTTTGATCACTCGAGTCCATTAGGGGGGGGGGGGGCCTTTTTGGCCCCCCCTCAAATCTCGGCAACGAACGGACCGATTGACTTGAAAATTGGCACATACGTAAAAAAAGTCGAGTAGAATTTTATTCTTATGTATTTTATTGTTTTTTTGTTTTGTTTTTTAGAATTTATCTCTGAAGTGTATGAATTAAACTAATAACAAAGCAATAATCAAAATTATGATTCAATGTAACAATTATAACAGATTTGGAGTTTACATGGCATCGGATATATGAATTACATGTACATAGAAACCTGTACAAAAATTGCATTTTTTTTGTGACGGCTGAGCAATTATCCACCTCTAAAATCAGTTCTACAAGTCCGACCGGGGTGAATTATATATCAAAACATGCGGGAGACTTGAGAGAAAAAAGTCATGAAGTTTGAACGTGAAATTCCAATCGGTCTAGATGCACGTCGAAAAAAACGACAGGGGGGGCCAAAAAGGCCCCCCCCCCCCCTAATGGGATTAGGGTTAATGAGATAAATTATCATGGTTCATAAATGTGCTCATTCGATAACATACCACACTGCAATTACAAATCAACAAATTACAAGTTGTATCAACTTGTATAACCTAAGTTTCTAAATAATTTCTTCACTTGCATATACAGGAAAAGTAAATGTTGCATGAAGAAAGCTAGTTTAATTAAAAGCTACAATCTATTTCATTATCACAATATGCCTGAAATAATCTGATTATTTTAATCTCTGCTCTTTTTGTTATCACACATTTCCACTACTATCTAATAAAACAAGAAAAATACTAATACGTATAAGTATTTTCACACATATTTTCTCTTTGTGTAAAGCATATATATAGAACTTTCATGTTGTACATTTTATATACCTTATTGTTTGATGATAAAACAAGACTTTCTAGTGGCCATATTCAATTTCTGGTGGCCATCTGGACTTGGGCCACTGCATACATTTGGATGAATAAAATCATTAGATGACAAAAATGTCTGTGTGTGGGGGGGTTCATCATTTGTGTGTGTGTGTTTTCTTTGTTTGTATGTGTATGTGTGTTTGTGTGTGTGTGTGCCTGTTGTGTGTGCCTGTTTTGTGTGCATGCTTGTGTGCTTGTGTGTGTGTGTGTGTGTGTGTGTTGGTTTGTGTGTGGACATGTGCTTGCATGCATGTTTGTATTTTAAAAGTAAATTTGCAAGAAAATGATCATATTTAGTAAAATAATAATCTGAAATAATAAATTTGTGTCTTATTTGGCAGGTACCAGTTTGGATACCATAAAGAATAAGGACAGTAAAGTCACATAAGGGCCATGTGTAGAGAGTCTTTCCAATTTATACCTTTAAGAACTTTGATCCAGTGCATTTTTAATCATAATGTTTAACCTTTTACAGAAAATCAGTATTAATATATATGTGACCGGCTAAAGCAAAACCCTGCACTTGTCGGTAAAAATAAAAACGTAGATCATCATACCTTTAGAAAGGCCTCATTACAAGCTTTCATTTCATACTTTGTTCTAACAAATTGGTCAATAATTGGCAAAGATATGATTGTTTCAATTTTACAATCACAAGTCCTTTAGGCTTTACACACATTATGACAATTTAAAATGCCCATTTCTTCAAAACATTCATTACCGACAAGTGCCAGGTTTTGCTTTAGCCGGTCACATATGTAATGGATAGAATATTATCATTCAATGCTGTTCACCAGTGCAGAGTAGTAACATATCTTGAACATTGATCCTACTCAAAAGACTAACCCTAATCCTACATTAATATTGCTTAATCTTATGCCGGGTGTAATTCTAAAGAACGGGGGAAAAGTTAACAACGCCACCTAGTGTTTGTAACTGAGTAGCTACAACTCTGCCCAGACCAATGAAATGTAGGTACAAGTGTGACCTTACACCACAAAACGACCAATACGTTGGGAAAACTGATTGAGCTGATTTTCATATAACATTAAAATAGAAGTCATAACCTTTAAAATGGTATATAATTTGTTATCTTTGGACTAAGCAATCACTCTTAAAAATGAACGCCAAAGATTTGGAATATGGCTGAAGCATTTTTAAAATGAGGGAGAAATTAGGGCCACTTAAAGGATCAGTGTGAATTCAAGTGCTGTAATAAGATCACATTTATTAGTGGAAAATAATATTTAAACATGAATTCCGACGCTCAAAATATCACAGAAGGTGTAGATTAAGATATGCTTATTCAGGAAATACCAAATCCAAAATCTCATATTTTGGACAAAATTTGGCTATTTTAGCTAATAAAAGAGAAACTACCAGTGACAGAATGGTCATTTTGTGATGTAAGGTCACAAGTATGAGCTGTACTGCAACAGACCACTCCACTTATACATTATATGAATTAACTGTAAATTGTTTGCATATGCTGCAACACTGTCATACATGTACATTTGGGGTGCTATAAGGGGGCTGTGAGGTCCCCCTTCAAACAAAAATCCAGTATATGGTTCAAAGACTAAAACATGACTGTATGTTCATGATATGAATGTTTTTCTTGTTTCATGTGTTTTCACACTTTACCATGTTAATAACACCCTATCTATGCCCCAGCATGTGTGTCCTTCAGCAACGCATTTAATCAACATTGCTGCTCCTTACCCAGGTGTAATAAATGGGTACTCGGCAGGAATGAGGGTGTGTAGAAAGAAGAAAGAAGAAAATCTAGATTAAGTTCCCCCTGCCAGGTGCAAAGCTGCTCAGATGACGGACTGACCAACCGACGAAATCAATCAATCAATCAATCGATCAATCATGATCAATCAATCAATCAATCAATCAATCAATCGATCAATCGATCGATAGATCGACAGATCGATCGATTGATCGATCGACCGACCGACCGACCGACCGACCGACCGACCGACCGACCGACCGACCGACCGACCGACCGACCGACCGACCGACCGACCGACCGACCGACCGACCGACCGACCGACCGACCGACCGACCGACCGACCGACCGACCGACCGATCTACTGCTCTTGTTATAGTATAATCTGCTCTGGTTATAGTAAATCAATGAAATCAACAAACATCAAGTCAATCAATCAATCAGTCAATCAATCAATCAACAATAAACCAACCTCTCCCTGTGTGGTGAATGTCCCCTGGTGCAACTCTAGATAGAGTTCTCCCTGCCACGTGCATAGCTGCTCAGAATCTGCCTCGATTGCGGAGAAGAAGTCTTTTGGAGTGGACGCTTTGACTTTTGGCAGACCGTCTGTGTCCTTCAATCTGGTCAGTCTTTCCAACATGTTCATGCTGCCAATAAAATGATAACATAAGGATATTGTAGTACTTTTAACTCAATGAGCAAAGGGCAGGGATACCAGCAAGCAACAAGTAGTGAGTCTGAAAAGTCAAATCTGATAAATGATTTGTGTGGCAATTAACAAAATTGAGCCTGAATTTCTAGGTGGCCAGGGCCTGAATTCAGACTTTTGCCTGAAAACTGGCATCCCTGAAAGGGGTCTTTATTGTACAGTACTATACTTCACATGTACAGCTTAAAACTTATCAATTTTGATGAAGCTGAAATGCACAATTTCACAATGTACATATGTGTCTGTCCAAACGATATATACATTAAATTTTTGCTTTCAAATTTTAAGCAGACATAAACAAAATGCAGAGTGGTTTCTGACACATTGTTGGTAAAGTTATCTCTCTTTGATTAGCTTTCAACAAATAAATGTGGTTAGTGAAGAAATGAATGATGGAAATAAGTATCATTATTATAATGGACAACCAAACATAAAAGAATATTTAAAGTGTTTTCGTTGTTTGGGGCCACCAGGTTCAGCCTACTTACTACAAGTTTTAAAAATGTTGATTTTACTTGCCCGACACGGCCACAAGGCTAAACAGCCAATTTCTAACATTTACATCAAAGTAAAGTCAGTGAAATGAGTAAGTGAATGCCAAATTGAATTTTCGCTCATTACACAGTCATATATGACACTCATTTACCCCAATGCAGGAATTAATTTTTAATTTTAGGGGGCTACTTTTCCAAACAGATGGATATCCAGAAATTGGTCACATAATACCCTATGGTAATTAAAGGGGCTACCTACTGATTTCAGGGGGCATTTTTGAAAATTAGGGGGCGAAATCGCCCTCAGCCCCATATATTTCCTACCCTGAAGTACACATTACAGAGTGGACATATCAGATCCATTCATACTTTCTATATTTTCATCATCTTGTCCAAGTATGTTTCCACACTGCGTCTTGTTTTGTTCATACATGTTCTCTTCAGTAGTCTCCGTAGGCACAACATTATTTTGAATCCTTATCGAACAGTTTTTGTTTTTGTTTTTTTCTTATTATTCATAATTTTTCCGTATTTGATTTTTTTTATTTTTTCCGTATTTTATACTTTCATTATTTTGTAAAACATTAATTTTTGAGGGATTCCACATTCTACAAGCCATGCTTTTAGTGGATCCCTCCATTTTCACTTGAAATTTAAACATACAGCAACATTCGTTTACTTTCTGATTCCGCTTTTATAGCATGATTATTTCTAAATGTCAAAATTTAATTGTACCTTACTTTTAAAATTTCAAGATTTCGTTGTATCTTTATTCATTGTATTTTAATTAATAATTATATCAACATAAATTTTGATTGCAAATGTTTATAATGTATTGTTTAAACTGTCACAAATGTTGTTGTGACTTATTCATTGTAAATATATGTACTGTAGAGGCACGGATTTTCCGCGATCGCGGAAAATCGCGGAAAATCGCGGAATTGACCATTTGAAACGGAAAACGGAAAAAAAAAAGAAAAAAAAAAAAAAAAAAAAAAAAAAAAAAAAAATCATTTTTTTTTTTTTTTTTTTTTTTTTTTTTTTTCTTTTCTTTTCTTTTTCGGAGCCCGTTCTGAAAAAAATGAAACCGGGACCCGATGGTGACGGTCGGGAACCAGTGTGACGGACTGAACCAACTCAGCCTTAATCATTAATGAATAAATGTTAAAGATATTTACTCTCTGCCTCTGGCCTGTGGTAAGTCCTTCCTGATATCAGGCATGACACATTCCCCCCAAATTTTGATGATTTGTGGGTGAAAATCATGATTTTACCCTACTCATTGAATTTTGTATGGAGTTCTATGTAAACGGAATTTGCAGTTTTTCACATGTACAAAGTCTATGGCAAAACGGAATTTCCGTTTTTCAGGCAGGTAAAAACGGAATTCCAGATTTTCTGAAACGGAAAAGGCCTTTTTTTGAAACGGAAAATCAGTGCCCCTAGTACTGTCTTGTTGAAAATGAAATAAAATTGAACATTGAAGTATTGAACATTGAACATTGAACACCCAAAATACACATTTTATGAACCCTTCATCAGATTTTGTAAATGTCATCAAAGTTGCTAGATCCCTTTAACAATCATCAACAACATCCTCATCTCCACGGCAACAGTAACTAAGGGGACTTACTCTGGTCCCCCTCCCCCATCTCCATGCCCATAGAGCAGCAAGGTGTGGTTCACTCTGCCCTTGTCCCGGTTGTTCTTGGCCGACTTTAAGATCTGGCAACATTCAAAGAAATAAGTAGAATAGGATATATTTACACATTACATAAAACACACATAAAAAAATGTACCTCCTAAACATGAACAGACATAGCTATGGCAAGAAGTGAAAGTTGGTTCACTCTGCCCTTGTCTCAGCTGTTTTTGGCAGACTTTAAGATCTGGCAACAATTAAAACAAAAATATGATAAATATCATGATTTAACTGAAACAGAGATTTTACTATGGGGGGTATGGGGATGTTAGTATACCATCACCCCTTCAATCATGATCACAGCCATAATCATTATAATCATGATTATCATCGTCATGACAATCATTGTCATCATCATCATAATCATCATCATCATCATCATAATTATCATCATCATCATCATTATCACCATCATCATCATCATCACCACCATCATCATATTAATAATCATCTACATCATCATTGTCATTGTTGTCATCATCACCATCTTCATTCCCACCACCATAACCATCGCCATCAATATTCATCCCATTTCCATCACCATCTTCATTGTCCTCATCCCTACCATTACAGTCAGTATGTTATTATGGTTTATGTTCGCTTGGTCTACACTCAGTTGGTCTACAACTCATTTGGTCTACTACTTGATGCCTTTTTAAAACTTCAATTTCCCAAACTCCAAACACGATCCCTAACCCAAAACCTAACCCTAACCCTAATCCACACCCCTATTACCCTAATCATAATCCCTAATTATAATCATAAGCCCCCAAATTTATAATTTTCTAGTAGACCAAATGGATGTAGACCAATCGGCAAGTCATTGTTTTCTCACCTCTTCCACTGTGACCTTGGAGTTGTAGTCGTCGTTGGGAGGAAATTGCCGCCACCACCACGACCAAAACCACCACCACCATCACATCATCATCATCATCATCATCATCATCATCATCATCATCATCATCATCATCATGTTTTCTCACCTCTTCCACTGTGACCTTGGAGTTGTAGTCGTCGTTGGGAGGAAAGTGAGCAAGACACTTTGTCCCGTCTATTCCCTGCCACCAAAACGTGTTGTGCTGAGAATAACAAACATTGAAATGATGGTATTTTACACAATGATTATAAATGTTGCTTGTAAGTATCAGTTTCCATGGTGGTGTATATAATACGTGTGGTTTGCGGATGCACCATGTGAGTGTGGTGGATTGGTGATTCCTGAAAAGGACTATGGTAGTCCTAGAAAGGACTGTTGGTAGTCCTTGAAAGGACTGCTGGTGTAGTCCTAAAAAGGACTGTTGGTGTAGTCCTGAAAAAAGGACTCTTTCTAGGAGAGTCCTAAAAGGAACTGTTGGTAGTCCTAGAAAGGACTGTTGGGATAGTCCTGAAAAGGACTGTTGGTATTCTGTTGATTATATTTTTATACATTTTATCATGATGCGAGCGTGGAAATTAACTAGACAAGTCTATGCCCTGCAAATAGAGCCTATTGTGCGGAAGAGATTTGTTTTTATGAAACCATGAAAGTATTCAAAATATATCTAGCATAATTAATTCACACTGGTTATATTTGATACAATCAAAATTTATGATAAGCCAACTTAACACAATAAACAGAAACTAAAAGAACCCTGAAGGCTGTAGATGACAACCAAAAAATTTAGGAGGTAAATATTTGTATTGTGATCAAAAGATTAAAATGTTGCTTTAACCCTAACCAGGCCGGGGGGGGGGGGTGGAATCCACCCCCCCCCTCGACTTTTCGCGCGATAATTCTGCAACGCCCGCAGGTATTGCCGCGCAACTTCATGAGTTTTTTCATTGAAGTCTTGCGCAACTTTTGAGACCAAATTTGCGACGACCGGGTATACCGTTCCAAAGTCGCATGACCTTTTGTAAGTGAGCGTCGGCATGAAAAGCGCTAAATTTTGTGATTTGTGTACAAATCCTATGGAAATTGAGTTTTTCCTAGAATAGACAAAACCTTCTTTATTTTTCATTCTAATCACTGCAATCATTTAATTTTGGGCTAAAAATAGTTGAATAATGGTTAATAATTCATTCCATCGAAAAAAACAATAAAAAACAAAAGTAAAAAAACAAAGAAATACATAAGAAATTCCAAAAACAAAGAAATACATAAGGAATTTTTTTGCTGTTGCAATTTTTAATGTTGAAAACCTTTTAATTAGGTCATTAAAAATATTCATGCACAAAATTGGCATATTCTGAGCCATATTTAGTGATTTATAGACAAAAAGAGGATTTTTGCATAAATTTGCATAATTAAGTAGAAATTTATTTTTTTCAAAAAAATAACAATGCAATCTTGTAGATTATGTCGCAAACTATCTGTGTGCCAAATTTCGTGGCGGCCGCGCGTTCGGCGGCCGAGATCTCAGGGGGGGGTGGAATCCACCCCCCCCCCCCGGCTATAGCATAGCCAAAATAACCCGGCCTGGTTAGGGTTAAAATTAAATACCAATACAGATGAGCTTTCATACTAAAAGGAAATTAAAAACCTGTGTTTAACCCAAAACGTGCCAGTGGAGCCCTTTCCCAGTCCCACATTTATTGGAATGCCACTGCCTCATTGCTTTTTGGGGATTTGAAAGAAATCTATTGAAAAGAGAATGCCCGACACCTGACGATTACGGTGTGCACCGAACAATAGAGCCACTTACGTATACAATGGCACCGCACATTACAATGGGCATGATCAAGTACTCTTACCATTGCGTGCAATTATGCCGCAACTTTCCTCTTTTTTTTGTCTTACCTCACTCACATGCCTGTTTACCATTAAAGGGTACCACCACCCAAAAATAATATTCTTATTAAAGAAAGGTAACATCCTTAGTATTCCATTCCATCAACAAGTTCACAAAAATATGTTTCCAGAAAGAAAACAAATAATTGGAAACGCATCACCATTCTAAAGCATGCGTTCATGCGGTCTGAATTACGCAGACTGCTATGTGTGTGGTGAATTGCAATGTATGCAGAGCGAACGAATCGCCCGGGAATCTATTGTTTACAAACCTGCGAGTGAATAGCATTGGCGCACTCGCAAATGGTTGGCCCGTATGGAACCAGGAAATAGCAGTGGTTCTGTAAGTGGTGGAAATTAATTGCTTTGTTTATGAATTACAGAACCCTTTGCAAAATGTTGGGTATCTATTTGATATCACAAAACGGTACCAAAACATATAATAATGTGTTGTCCTTTGCCCGGTGGTCCCCTTTAAGTACTCTATTACCATTGCGTGCAATCAAGTACTCTATTACCATTGCGTGCAATCAAGTACTCTATTACCATTGCGTGCAATCAAGTGCTCTTCTATTACCATTGCGTGCAATCAAGTACTCTATTACCATTGCATGCAATCAAGTACTCTATTACCATTGCGTGCAATCAAGTACTCTATTACCATTGCGTGCAATCAAGTACTCTATTACCATTGCGTGCAATCAAGCATGTGGCATCCAAGCAGTAGCTGTAATGCAAGCACTTGGCACGTTAGATGATAAAATACTCACTGGAAACTTGTTGACGAGAGACCAGCTGAGTTTCTGAGACACAAAGCGTTTGATTCCTGCCCCGGCCAGGATCTGAGGCAGCTGGGCTGAATAGCCAAAGGTATCTGGTAGCCAGAACTAAGGGGGAGGGGGGGGGGGGAAGATATAATAATGATGAGTTATTTTAAAAATCAAACCTTAAAAAAACACAGAGGAAGTTGGATAAAATGGTCACTACTAGTAATACTTAGTAACTATATTGTATTGTCTTACTTTCTAAACCATTTGCTTATAAATTCTGATTGCTCCTATTTATTTAGTTGAGCACTTTAACCATGGTGATTTGCACTATTTATACTATTATTAATGTTCATATCTCATAATTATGGCCAAAGGAGTTGGGCAATCAAACCTAAAGGGGGAAAGAATATACATACAAGGTTTGAAACAAAGTGGAAAGAGAGATAAGGGGGAGGGGGAAGACAGAGATGTTATACTCATTTTAACGAAATAATCTTCATCATAATCGCCAGACCAGAGCTGAATACTAGACAAATGTGTTAGGAAGCTAGAACAGGATCTGAGATAGCTCAGCTGAATGGCCAAAGGTACATGTATCTGGCAGCCAGAACTAAGGGGGAGGGGAAACAGATCATAATGGTGAGTTGTTGACTGAGGGGGGAATATGATTATGACAAGTTATTCAAAATGAAAACCTGAACCATCAAAAGTGTTTAAGAATTATTTATATTGTTACTACTCTTACAATCTCTATCAGTAGAGTATACAATACAATATTAAGCACACATTTTCATTATCAATCTTCACATTTTGTTATCATCAACATCACCATCATTATTATTACCATCGTCATCACCATCATGATTGTAATAATCATCGTCGCCATCGTCGTCGCCGCCGTCATCATAGTCGTCGTCGTCGTCGTCATCATCATCATCATTACATCTCCTCCTCATCATTGTCACCATCACCCGTCTTCACCTTCATCACCATCATCAAACTTTACTAACCTCCGTGCAATAACTGCCAAACTCCTCCTTGAAGAACCTCTGACCATAGAGAAGCTGACGGACGAAGGACTCACCGCTCGGAAGGTTGCCGTCCATCTCAACCCAACAACCTCCGACAGGGATGAAGCGCCCTCTATCAGCCAGAGACTTAATTTCGTCAAACAGCGAGGGATAGTTGGCTTTCACCCAGGCAAACTGCTGGGCCTGATTAGACAACAACAAATTTGGAGCTTTCACACTTCTCTTGTACCTGGATGTTTTGCTTATGGTAACAGAAGAATGAAATGGGTTCTGATTTTTAAAATGTCTCCCTAATCAAGGGGATGTTTAAGATGTTTAATTTTCAAACATCTGTAGACGCTTTTGACAGTTAAATTATCAATAATATTAGTATTCTGATATTAAATCCTCCATAGTATTTGAATTTGGATACTTCACGCAAACGATCTGGATACAAAATCAGACATATACCAACGCTCAAAATTAGCATAGGCCCGATGGCCCGGGGCCAGTAAAAATTGCTGTCTGGCCAGTAAAACAAATAATTAGTGGCCCGACTGGGCAGATACCCAGGTAGTCATGTTTAGTCCTGTCTAGGGCATGCCAAGAGCTTGCTTTTAATTGTAGCATTCAGCAAGTTATTCCCTTTTCTCACATACAAAATATTGGTTAGTTAAAAAGTTGCAAGTTAATTGAGCAAGTAATACTGCTGCTAATGAATATTCATACATTCTTGAGCAGCCGTACTCATTTTCTAACCAGTTGTTGTAAACAAAATTTTCATATTCAAAGTCGTTAGATTAGTAATTTCAGTAATTTGCATATTTTGCATATCTGAGCATCATAAATATGCATATATGCTGCTCATGAATATTCATATATTACTACTCAATGTATAACTACCCAATAAATGCGCAATTTTTGTACTAACCACTAATTTTTTACATGAGAAAATGTATATATTTGTTTGTTTGTTTGTTTATTTTATTTCCACTTTTTCACATCAATACAAAGAAACATCATACAAATATATAAAATGAGTAACATGTAAGTTTAACAAAATATGTTTCTAATTAAAATACAAGCAAAAACAAATATATTAATTGGTGCCAATCCATCGTGAAAATAATCTGCATAATATAAAATAAGAAATAAGGGGGAGAATGGATATCTTATGTAATGCTTGGTAAGTTTCTTATAAAGGAAAAAGCAGGAGACCACATGTCGTAAGCGTAAAAGCTTGATGATGACTGTGGCCTCTGCCGAGTTAGCAAATAAAGAACAACCTATGCAAGGGACGCGATTAAAAATCCATTTATCAATTGTATTATAAATTTGTGTGTTATATTCAAAATTAAATAAAATATAGGTAAAATAATTCAAAGTGAGCATGGCTGAATTAATTTCGAGTGAAAATAACAAAATATATTTACTGACATGTTTCGTATTGAGAAGTGCATTTGTGCATAGTGCAAAACTTTAGCTTGGTGCATAGAACAATAAGAGACTAATATCGTGAAATTAAGTGTGTGGTGGTTTCAATTACGTGTAATAATATTAAAATGTATTAAAATGTATGCAGGGCCCTTTCCTATTGACAAACAAAATATGTTGATGAATGCTAGACCAGTGGTATTTAAGCATTCCAACAGCACTACACGGTGTCTAAAAATTTTTTTTGTATGAATCCCGTAAATTCAACATCATGTTTGAACAGTGTGTTGTGAGTTGTCTCACTTGTCTGCAATACTGTTTACGAAGAATCCAAATATGTCATTTGTCTAAGGTGTTCAGACAACACTGCACAGAAGTTTGAGGTCAAATTGAATTTTCTCCTTTTCTACCATTTTTGTTTTGTCACCTAGACCCTATACAGGGTGGCCCAAAAAAACCGGAACGGGGCACTTCCCAAAATATAGTAACACATGTATTATGTCCATCGGATAGAGTGTCTTTTCAAATGAACAACGATACCAAGAACAGTCAATTTGGTCGTGTAGTTTTTGTTTTATGGCGCTGTGAGTGACACCATGTCAGGTTCTCTTTTTTGTCAATTTGTATTGAGCCAGCGCTTGATGAATCGCACGAACCGCCGTTCATAGCGTTCGAGCATCGTGCACTATTGTTAGTGTGCACTCAGCCGTGTCCAGAGAGAATGGACATGGTATTACGGGCAAGGAGAGCGGTTAAACTGGCATTGACTAGGTCAAAATCGACATAAATCGGCACCTGACATGGTCTCACTCACAGCGTCCTTAAACAAAAACGACCTGACCAAAATTACTGTTCTTGGTATCGTTTTTCATTGGAAAAGACACCCTATCCGATGAACATAAACATTGTGGTATTATATTTTGGGAAGTGCCCCGTTTTTTGGGGCCACCCTGTATAGCTATGTATATGACCGGAAGTGTAGTTGTCACTCGTGTGTATTCAATAGCTGTGATTTTCTGATGAAGACAATGAATAAAAAGACATGACACACACACATTCATCCTAATTCATGCTTATTTAATGATCTTACAATGAAACAAAGGGGAATGAATAATAACAAGTATTGCCTAGTACCCTGAAACTATCAATTTGGTTATTGTATTAATATTACTTTTGTTTTTCCTTATTTTTTTCGGGCCAGTATATTTTGGTTTCGGGCCACCAAATTTGGAAAAATACTAATTTTACTGGCCCGACCGGGCCACCAGCAAAAAAAGTTAATTTCGAGCACCGCATATACTTATCTTTTTTCACTGGGCAAACAATATTCCATTCTCAAGAATCTTACAGTGATATTGAAATATGGTTGAAGTCTGAAATATCACTTTTAGCAAATGATATAAAGTTTTGTTTGTTTGTTTGTTTGTTGTTTATTAAGCGCCGTGAGCATCAAAAGTCAGAACAAGTATTCACTATTATTATTGATTGTTATCATATGTGACCGGCTATAGCAAAACCCTGCACTTGTCAGTAATTAATGTTTTAAAGAAATGGGCATTTTAAGTTCACATGTGTGTAAGAAACTTATGATTGTAAGATTGAAACAATCATATCTTCGCCAATTATTGATCAATTTGTTAGAACAAAGCATCAAATGTAAGCTTGTGATGAGCCTTTGTAATGGTATGAAAATCTACATCTTGATTTTTACCGCCAAGTGCCAGGTTTTGCTATAGCTCATATGCATGTATATCAAGGAGAGATTACCTGTGAGAAGACAAAGGTGAATTGTGGGTAATCCTCCAAGAGGCGTATCACGTTGGCCCAGGTGCGTGCAACCTTCCTCTTGGTCTCTGCATAGGGCCACAGCCACGCTGGGGATACAAAAATAACAACGCTCAAAATTATCACATGTGGGTCCCAAAACTATCACAGGGATTTAATTGTCATTTTAAATATTTTTGTTAAAGGATCTAGTAACTTCCTCTTGGTCTCTGCATAGGGCCACAGCCATGCTGAGGATACAAAGAGTAAAACACAATGTTCAAACTTTATTTAAAGTAACATTGCCTGGTCAGACTGATGGGGGGGGGGGGGGGGCACACACATTATTTGAGGGACTTGTAAATTAATGGCAGGGTACACCTCATGTATTACTTTAATTTATTTTTTACAGATTTCCCCCTTTCTTTGTGTTTTCGTTAAATTATTGGGGAAGCAACTTTCCTCTTGGTCTCTGCATATAGGGCCACAGTCAGGCTGGAAAAAGACAAACCAATGCTCAAAGTTATCACATGTGGGTATTATCATGGGTGGGTACCAAAACTATGACAGGGATTTAATTGTTGTTTCAAATATTTTTTAAGGCTACCGGAATCAATATGAGGGCCATTCTTTGAAAAGTGAAACTTTTTCGGAAAAATTGAAGTTTTATTTTTCTGTAGTTTTGTTCCATTTTTGGAATGATCCATGTGTAAAGTTTCATGAAATACATGATTTGAAGTTTAAAATGAAACTTTTTTACTCATTTGCATAAATTTACATATTTCAATATTATTCTAATAATCATAATTCAGAAAATAATCAAGATATCAAAAGGATAATTAGCAAGCTCATTCTTCTCACTTTCCTGTACAGGTTGATACCAACTTTGTAAAAATTCAACCTTTCATTCTTTTCTAAACCCGATATTATAAAATTCCTATTTTTCCATTCATATTGTACATGTCACACACGTGACCACCCCAAAATGTCACACACGTGACCAGACGTTGCCACATAATTAAGTACTATAAAAAACAACGGTTTGATATAATTCTCATTCATTGCTATTGTTGTACTTACAAATGTATAGTACTTCTCTGGTAATAAGATGAACATTATAGCTATTCATATTTTAAAGAATTTTCCAGATGAAATTTAGTTATGAAAAAAGCGCTCCGTGCGAAGTCACACACGTGACCCATGCCATTTGACCTCTGACATTGAGTTACGTAATCCTTATAAAATCTTTTGTGTTAAGTTTGAAAGACTACAACATATTCAAGTCACATATGACGTAAAAATCATTATAGTCTCATACTTACTGAAATATAAGCATCCCATTTCAAAATTTGTCATGTTTTGGGTCACACACGTGACCAAGAATGGCCCATGAGCGTTGTCACATGCATGGATGGTGTGAGCAGAATCCCCATTTTTTCTGAGCCAGGAATTGTCTACAGATCTCTCTTATAACTTGGTAGAACTACATGTATGTATCGTTTGCCGTAACCATCCACTTTATCAACATTAACACCATCTCCATCACCATCACCATCACCATCATCATCATTACGAACCATCATGTTACTCATTATCATCATCGTCACCATCATCACTGTCAACATCATCAGCATTACCACCATCATCATCATCACCATCACCATCACCATCACCATCAATATCACCATCACCATCACCACCACAATCACCATCACCATTACCACCATCATCATCATCACCATCACCATCATCATCTTTACCAGAATCGATGTGAGCGTTGCCGCATGCATGGATGGTGTAGGTAGAGTCTCCATTCCTTTGCGCCATGAATTGTCAGCAGATCTCTCTCGCTGCCTGGTATCATCATCATTGATCATCATAATCATTATCATCACCATCACCATCACCATCACCATCATCATCATCATCATCATCATCATCACCATCACCATCACCATCACCATCACCATCACCATCACCATCACCATCACCATCACCATCACCATCACCATCACCATCACCATCACCATCACCATCACCATCAGCATCACCATCACCATCACCACCACCATCACCATCACCATTACCATCACCATCAGCATCATCACCTTTACCTGAATCGATGTGAGCGTTGCCGCATGCATGGATGGTGTAGGCAGAGTCTCCATTCCTTTGAGTCATGAATTGTTTGCAGATGTCTCTTGCTGCCTGGTACGTCTCTGGCTTATCTGCCTCGCATGCATTCACCATTCGGTTGACTGTGTACAGCGCCTGATAACACCTTTGGTTTTCTTCTGGAATGTGCTATGTACACAAAAATACAAAAACATGATAGTAATCTATTGCCTTATATAAAATATAATTAGAACAAAATAATAGTCTATGGACTTTTCATAAAAATTAAAATTATCTGCAAATCTCTTGCTACTTTGAACGTCTCTGGTTTATCTGCCTCGCATACGTTCACCATTCTGTTGACTGTGTACAGGGCTTGGTAACACCTTTGGTTATCTTCCGGAATGTGCTATACACAATTTTAAGAAAAAATATGTAAAATATTAAGACTTGAATATTAAATACACATTTTTGACAAGAATGATAAATGGACCTGAATTTACTAATTTAATTTTGTCTACAAATTGCTCTTGCACCTACTTGGGGGCAAGCCTTTCATTTTCCCCCATCAGAAGTGTTCCCCTTTTGCTATCATCGTTCAAGGCACTGTCCCCATGCCCACCACCCCCCCCCCCCCCCCACCCCCCTCAACCCACCACCATAGCTATGCCACATCGCAATTCACCAGACAGTGCAATCCTTAATGATAATTTCCATTGTTTAGGGCCAAGACAGGAAAATATGATCAATTTAATTTTTAAACAAATATACAAGAAATAGGCTAGACCTTGACCATGTCGACAAGTATCTCTATATCCCTGATGAGCTCGTAGGCCTCCCGGTTGAAGACTGCGATCTCAGCTGGGGCTAGCGTGAACATTCATTTTTTCCAGAAACCTGGATCCCGAAGTATTTTGAAAATTATGAATATTCTGTTTCCATTTCTAGAAAGATATAATTTGCCTCTGTCCAATATAAATGGATTTTCCACTTAGCCCATAGAAGGAGACTAGATGTTCCTTCTTTCCCTCCCCCCCCCCCTACTTCCCAACTCTCCAAGAGGGCTATAACTACATGTGAAAACAATATATGATGTTGGCTGTTGGCTTCCTATCTGTAAGCACAAACATTTGATTTGTGTGACATTGTTTAATTTCTACTGTGATGTTCATACCTTGACCATGTCGACAAGTATCTCTATATCCCTGATGAGCTCGTAGGCCTCCCGGTTGAAGACTGCGATCTCAGCCTGGGAAAGCGTGAACATTCGGTCGAGATTTGGGGGACCAATCAAACCATCTCCAGCGCCACACATGGAGTTGCATGCCATCTCTATGTACAGCTTCATGTAACTGACAATTCAAAAATAAAAATATATAATAATAATTTGTGTACAGTATGTATCTAGCGCTGGAATGAAACATTGGAAAAATTATAGATATTACTATTAAATAAATAAATCATCACAGAATTTATATCGTGTAAACATTTTATTAATATCCAGCGCCAAAAATGAAGTTACATTATATTACATACCATCTCTGTCACAGCTTCTTTTGACTGACAATTTAAAATTAAATGGAACAGATCACAGATATTGTAATGGAAACCTCAAATCACTTATCACACAATAAAGAACTAATGTATTTAAAACAATCAAATTGTTTCTAGCAACTAACATGGAGTTGCATGCCTTCTCTATGTACAGCTTCATGTGACTGGAAGGAAATGAACATGAAATAGAACAAATCATAAATGTGAAAATCTTGATCACAGAATTTTGGAGAAAAAAATATAAACTATCGAATTCCCTCTAGCATCAAACATGAAGCTGCATGTCATAGAGCTTTACGTGACTGGCAATTAGAAATGAAATAGGACAAATCATAGATTAAGTGATGTAATGAAAATCTTGAATTACTAATCACAGTAAGTTTAGAAAGAAAACTGATCACATTGTCTCTAGTATCAGACATGAAGTTGCATGCCATATATATGTTGAACTGTACATTGGAACAATTATAGATAACTTTGTGAACTAAAAAGTAAGTACAAAGCTCAAATGTTGTTGGTTATAATGATGATGATGGCTGCCGATGTTGTCTGGTCAGCCTGAAGCTTGTCCGATTTGGTCATGGCACCCAGGCCACTGTCAAGGGCGAGCCCTTGTTAAAGGGGACCACCAGGCAAAGGACAACACATTATTATATGTTTTGGTACCGTTTTGTGATATCAAATAGATACCCAACATTTTGCAAAGGGTTGTGTAATTCATAAACAAAGCAATTAATTTCCACCACTTACAGAACCACTGCTATTTCCTGGTTCCATACGGGCCAAGCATTTGCGAGTGCGCCAATGCTTTCACGCGTACGTCAATAGATTCCTGGATGATTCATTCGCTCTGCACAGTGCGCTCTGGCTCTGCACGCATATAGTCTACGCAATTCAGACCGCATGAACGCATGGTTGAGAATGGTGATGCGTTTTCCAATTATATATTTTTTTCTGAAAACATATTTTTGTGAACTTGTTGAAGGAATGGAATACTAAAGATGGTACCTTTCTATAATAAGAATATTATTTTTGGATGGTGGTACCCTTTAATGGTAAACAGGCATGTGAGTGAGGTAAGACAAAAAAAAGAGGAAAGTTGCGGTGTAATTGCACAAGTGTGCGGGAAGAGCACATTGCGAGCAGAAAGTCCATTGCGACTGGGGTCCAGGCCTTGAAGTTTATGAGTATTAAATGCTCTCTGGTGCATTCTCGACCCTATTTTTCATAATTCTTGCACAATTACTAGGTAAGATTTGTTCAGATTTATGTTTAAACGTTGTCTCTATACATTTAATAAAGTTTTTATAATTTTAAAAAACGTGAAATTCTGCGTTTTTTATATTTCAAAAACGCGGAAGTCTCACATGCCTGGGTAAATCCAATTCACCTGTTTGGTCCCGGCTGATGTTGTCTAGTCAGCCTGAAGCTTGTCCGATCGTCTTTGTTCAGTCCCTGCAGTGGCTTTCCATCTGTACTCCAAACCTGGGGGGGGGGTGGGGAGAAGTATCAATATAATGTATAGTCAGTTGAGAAAGAAGAAGGTTGATACAGTATGGAATTTTCTGTAAAGAGGTAATCATTTCATGAGTAAAGTTTTGGATCCTTGCAAAAAGGAAAAATTAGCTTAATTGTAAAAATCTGAACATTTTGAAATCACATCTAAGAGAAAGCTCCATGCTACAAAATGTTATGCATCAATTAAGCCCAAAACAAGCTTAAACTAAAGCCCTCACTCTCACCTAATGCTATATTGAATTGAATTGTCAAAGATTGGTCCTAAAACATTGGGTTATGGTCTATGAAGAATGTATGGTATACCAAAATCAATTGTCTTGAATGGGCTAAGATAAATGGTAAAGCCTCAATTACAGCCAGTGTGTAAAAAAAGATCTCGTCCATTGCCCCCACCCTTTGGAACAAACTCCCACCCCATATTCAGAATGCCACATCTATCGAATCATTTAAAATCCTCCTCAAAACCCATCTTTTTAAGCAGTTGTAATTATCTGGAGGCGCACATAGTCATAGTTATTAAGTATTGTATTATATATTTATTTGTTATTTGTTATTTGTTACTTTGACTTTGGTGTTGTATTGTTTTTATGCTATCGTGTTTACTAGTTTTCTTATTTAGACAGACCACCAGTGTGCTTAGAAACGCCCGTATAAAGTGCCTTAAAAAGGGAATTATTATTATTATTTGTATGTACTTGGTAGATCATGAGATCATTCTCCACCTCTACCTCAATCTTCCTCACCCTCCACCTACTCTAACTAAACTCCCATCATCATCATCATCATTATCATCATCATCATCATCACCATGATCATCATCACCATCATCATCTACATCATCATCACCATCATCTTAATCGTCATCATCGTCATCATCGTCATCATCATCATCATCATCATCATCATCATCATCATCACCATCATCATCACCATCATCACCATCACCACTGCCACCATCATCATTTATGCCTCCACAAGCACAACCACCACCATCACCACATAGCATTTCCGCTACCATCATCATTTGAAGCTCACCATGGCTTCCGATCCCGAGTTCCAGAGAAGATGGACCTCCTTACCCTGCCAGTCATCAGGGATGTTGATGACCAGTAGGAACCAGTGGGTCGCCCATCTGAGCAGGGATGCAAACATATCTGACCTATCACCACAAAAACTTTGAAATCACAAACAAATGTATTTCAAATCCTACAGTAGGTACAAAATAACAAAAGTCGCAATAGAGTAGTCTCCGCTTAATTATGTAGGCTGCTGCATTTAACGCCTTTTAAAAGACCTGTATACTTGATTAGGTAGTAAACATTTCTATAAGAAACATACAAAATGTTTGGTCGAATCCTACTCACAGAGGTACCCCTTTGAATGCTACCTCATTAACAGAAGACTATTGTATTTCAATTTTGTGATTTGGGTAATTCTGAATTCTCCTGAAACTTGGCTTTCTGTATGTCTGTATGCCAATCAGCGGTATAGTGTTCAAATGGACTGAATTGGGGGCTCTATGCCTTTGTCAATTACTGGATTTCAGACCCTGCTTGTAAGATTGTATTACCATTAGTATAACATAGGTCCATAGGATGACCCAGTCCTAGAAGTCTCCTCAGCCGGGGGGTAGCCTACTTAGAACCATTGATCCCTGAAACCCAGCCTTCTGTAGCCTCCGATTGGGGAGGTGGTCTGGCCTGTGCCCTCTCCCCGAATTAATTGACAAAAAAAAACATTTAAAAACATAAAGAGAGACCTGTATATTATGACTTTACAAAAAAACATTGTCTGGAAGCCTGTTATACACTACATACGTACGTTGGTCCGTAAGATGTCCCAGTTCGTGTTTCCTCAGCCGGAGGATACTTAGAACCATTGATCCCTGTAACCCAGCCATCTGTAGCCTCTGCAAACTTGACACGTCCATTCACCTTTCTGTGAGTGAGCGACACTGGCCGTTTGTCAGGGTACAATCTGAAGAAAATAAATAATGATAACTTTATGAACCAGAGCACTATAACACAGAGTGCCTATTGCCAAACAAAGTCATTTGGATGGGCATATCTCAGCCAATACTTAACATATTCAATTGATTTTCGGCATTTGGACATTATTTTTGACGCTCTTTCGGAAAATTAATTTCAAATTTGAAAATTCTCAAAAAAGATGCTTTAATGATGTCATGGCTTCTGTACTTTATTATCTATAGCCGGTCACATTAATGGATCACCCAATTCATTCTCATTGCTTAAACTCTCTGTTACCTGCCACATAGGTTCGCATAGGTGTGTACCATTATGCATCTGAGATGAATTTCTCCTATATGTAACTATTTCACATGTATCTTGTAATAATATTGGGGTTTATGTCAGGTTTATAAAGCTTCTGACTACTTGAGCAAAGTTGAATTAAGGGGTTTCTGGGAAGAACGCCGTCGTAGGGTTTTTTTATAGCTCAGTCGGTAGAGCACCGGTCTGGCAATCCGGAGATCTTGGGTTCGAATCCCGTTGGAATCCCATTTTTCTTTGCTCACTTTTAATCACAATATATTCTTGGTCAGTTTCTCTATATGTCTGAATTAATTTGTAATAATATTGGTATATGAGTGAAGACCCAAATATCACTGTTGGACAAATCTTATGAAGTTAAAGGATGACTTTAATGTTTCCTTCTACTCGAACCTTTCATGCATGTCATAAAGATACACACATATTGCGAAGTACGCATCTGAGATAGATTTCTCTGATCTTCATTGAAGCTATATCCACAAATCATTCAGAAGAATCTTATAAATAATATTATAATTTGGAAAAATCTGATGTTAGTTAAATACTGAATCACGTTAATGTGTTCTCTACTCTTTGCTTGAACCCATTTTTACCTGCCATAAAGGTTGACATCTGTGAAGTAAGCATCAGAGATGAATTTCTCTGCTCTTTCCAAGGTGGTCCGTTTATGCTTGAAGACAACGGGTGGTGCAGAGACGGCCATGTTTAGCTGTTGTGGGGGAAAAGTTGTGGGTGTACAAAAATTATTCATATTTTTTTCTTAAAATAACACTACATCGGTGACTCGTGACTACATCCCTCGTAATACTAATACTATAGGAAAAAGTTATGTTGAGAAAATTATAGCCAATCAAGGCTCTTTAAAAACAAATAATAAAACATTACATTTTACATGTTATTGATGACTTATTGCCCTGTCGCAACTCGCAAGAAGTTGACCATGTAAAATTTTGTGTAGATTAATTCTAAATTAAAAATGTGATATTATTAGTAATAATAATAATAATATATTTGATTTATATAGCGCTTAATATAAAATTATCTCTAGGCGCTTTACAAAATTGTACAGAACTTAAATGCGTCTTGAATTGTTTATAATTATAGTTACACTTTGCAATGATAATCTTATTCTAAAGTTAAATTAGCAATTTACAAAAAGCGAAGAAATATTTCTCAACATTCATTCATTAATATTTACTTCTTCTTCTACTTCAGTAGAAGACATGGATACATATTTCAATCTCTGTATTTATTAATTCTCAATCACACTCATCATTATCGTTTCACTTTCACAATAACAATATAACAATGACACAATTTCAAAACGTATGTTGCAGACGATCATGCACACAACGCCGATTGCAATACGTGGGTCACAGTAAATCGGGACCTAATTATACAAGTGGAGGCAAAAACTAAAATAGACCATAAATATTATCATAATTACCGCCTCCAGATCCAGTTTACTTACCCACAAATATGGGTGTAGACTCGGTGTCAACTTATATTCGTGTTTCTTCTCTTTTCCCAAGAGCTATAATGTCAGTGTATCAGCTGTTATGCAAGCAGCTGCAGCGGACAAGTCAGAGGAGACCTTCCCTACACATCGCGCCGCCCGGCCGGCCGGCCGGCCACCGCGCGCCCGGCCGGCGGCATGCTTGCACACCGGTTGTTAGGTGAATTGAAGCACCGGGGCACCTTCGAAGGGCGCGCGCATGCACAGGCGGGGCACAGGCCTGGTATAGCTATGGCGGTAATGGAGGGGGGTGGGGGTGGGGGTGGTGGTGGTGGGGGTGGTATTGGTGGTGGGGGGGGGGGGGGGGGGGGGGGGGGGGGGTGGTGGTGGTGGTGGTGGTGGTGGTGGTGGTGGTGGTGGTGGTGGTGGTGGTGGTGGTGGTGGTGGTGGTGGTGGTGGTGGTGGTGGTGGTGGTGGTGGTGGTGGTGGTGGTGGTGGTGGTGGTGGTGGTGGTGGTGGTGGTGGTGGTGACTGGTAATGGCTGTGATGTTTTCATATTTTCATAATATAATAATCAGCATCATATCATTATCATCATTTTTATGACCATAGCTGTAACGCTAAAATGATCATCAGCATTATTATAATTTTCACCATCCAAACTATCAACATCACCACCATCACCATTGTCAATTATAAAAGCATCATCAACACCACCACCACCACCACCATCGACCACCACCACCACCACCACCTCTATCATATCATCACCACCACCATCATTATTACCACTACCATCACCATCACCACCATCATTATCATCACCACCACCATCATTATCATCAACACCACCATCATCATCACCAGCACCAGCACCACCACCACCACCACCACCACCATCACCACCACCACCCCCACCACCATCACCACCATCACCACCACCACCACCACCACCACCACCACCACCACCATCACCACCACCACCACCACCACCCCCACCACCATCACCACCACCACCACCACCACCATCACCACCACCACCCTATCATCATATCATATGTAGATGACAGCCAAACATTTCAGAGGTAAATATTTGTATTGTGATCAAAAGCTTAAAATGGATATCTTATGAATTACCAATACAGATGAACTTTCATACTAATAGCATACCATCATCACCATCATCACCATTCACCACCACCACCATCATCATATCACTACCACCACCACCACCATCATTCTCATCATCGGCGATCCTCATCATCATTCTCATCAATATTTATTGCGATCACTACCATCACACTTACCATCATGAACCTATCAGTATCCTGACCTCATAAGGTGACTTCGAGTCTGATTCACACAAATTAATTAACATAGAACACAAGTCAAGAATTCCACATTTTGAAGTATCCATTTGATTTGATTTACTGACAACGATGCACCATGTACAGGGACACCTGCATGTAATGCCCTCCGCACACAGAGCCGACTCGACCCGATCCGACAGGTTTTCAGTCAGGCTAGAGTAGGTTTTGCTCAGTCGTAGCCGATTCAACATGTTGAAATGGCCTCGAATGATCTCTGACTGGCTCTTGACCGGCAAAACAGGAGTCCTGAGGCAACGTATACCGAGCTGAACCGACTGAAAACCAGTCGGATCGGGTCGAGTCGGCTCTGTGTGCCGAGGGCATTAGTCACTCAAATATCTGGAATAAAACATTCTGCATTAATTAATCACATGTATACAAAGAAAATCATTAATCGATCAAGTAAAATTAGCCTCTCATCATACAAGCTGTCTAAACAAACGGTGCATATTTGCACAGTGCTACATATAGGGTAGACTGAAAAATCAGTTCTTCTCCTCCATTTGTTGTTTCACTCACCACTTCAGAGATATGGGTTTAGATAGTATGACGTCATAATATTAGAGGACACCTTATAACGAGGTGGATTTTGCTGACTACATAAAGGGCCAAAGTAAATCCATTTCTTTAAATCATATCCCATGGAATAAATCAATGAACAGATACCGCGTTTGGCCCACAAGATCAATTTAGTCAACGCGATACTAGATAGGTCAGATATGAAATTTAATTAGAGGGGAACTGATGAACTCTAATCCAATGTTAAGAATTCAGGCTCAAGTGTCTTTTGTAGAACTACATGATCTATGGCATAATGAACTCAAATTCATCAATATTTGCTGCGAAAGAGCAAACATGAACTAAGTCATTGTAATCATTTCATTTTTAGCATAGAAAATAAAGAGTGCAACCTGGGTCTTAAACGCAAACACTGTACAAGAAAAATCTACAATTTAAACTAACTCACAAATGTAAAACAAAGTTACATGAATGTTGAAAAATAAACACAATTTGTAAGATCGGTCTGTAAAATGGCCTGATTATATAACCCCAAAATTTTAATGTGTACTTTATCGTCCTTCTGAGTGAAGGACACATTTGATACAAAGTTTATGAAGAATACAAACAAATAAATGTATTGATATATATGTGAATATCGCTCTGATATGTTGTCCTTTCCAATAACGCGTTTACTTTGATGCGAAACAAATTGTACTATACAACATGATTACAATATTGTCCTTCTGTTTAACATTAAAAATTTTCATTTTCACACCAAAGTTAAAACGCATCATACAAATATTTGATTGCTATGTACAAGTATGCATTCTTTTAACATTTTCAATTAAATAGTATATAAAATCACAAAATGCTCCAATGCATGAGGCACCATAATGCTCCATATTCATTCTTCACACACTTGGAATACCGACTGAAAATCAGAATTCGCCCTCTCCAAATGTAGCGCGAAATGCAAAAAAAAATGATAACATTTACAATAGTATTAATACAAGACCTACAAAGTCCCTGTGGGCAATGGATTAAATAATGTAATTTGTTAAATGTTGATTAGTTGAGCCACTATCTAATCCATGAGCTACAAGTGATCATAATTTCAATAGACATGACGCGGCGCACCAGCTCAACATAGGGATTCCATGTAGCCCAATCAAGACTAAGAATAAGGTGGTAATTTTCAGAGATTTGGGTCAATTTTCAGAAAGCAAGCTAAGTCATACATGCTAGCCTGACATTGAGGTGAAAATTTTATCATCCATATCATATTGGTGAAAGAAATTCAGTTATTTCAAGCAATTCGTAATTATAATACAACACAAACTCAGATATATAAACTACATGTATACATACATGTTAGAATACAAATACAAATGCTGCTCTTTCTGTTAAGAACACATGAATGTACAATATGTACAATAAACTTACAAGCACTATTCATTATAAAAAAGCTGGATACAAAAGATCATCCCACAAAATGATTCAAATAGCTATGAATCATTACTTGAGGTTACACAAATCTAGTAAATTTGTCTTTGCCTTGGATGTATAAATATCTTGAGTCGTATAAGCACATTGCTGGCTCTAAACTAAGAACAACTCACACAAAGAGCCCAAGCTTCACTAAGATGGTCCATAATTTTCATGTGTAGTCCCTGTAAAACCAGTCTGTAAGGACAGTCTCTTTAGAGTTTAGAACAGCTATGATGAAAGCACCCCTTCTCGTGAAGAGCCCATAGTTGACTCATTACGTAAGGTGGTTGATGATTGGAAAACTCAATTCCATAGCTCATTGCATGACACAGTTTCGTTTGTAGTTTCTGTAAAAACCAGTCTCTTTCGAGTTTGAAACAAAGATGATGAAAGCATCCCTTCTCTGGAAGAGCCCTCTATTAATAGCTCATCACCTAAGGTGGGGCGATGATCAGTGAATCCATAACAAGACAAGTCTTTTAAACTATTAAAAGGAAGACCTCCTGCTCGTTCATCACCTCAGGTGGTTGATGATTGGCGAATCCCAGACGGCGGAGCTGGTTCGTTTGTTGAACCTCGCTCGCTTCTTGACAAACATGACCTCCAGGTTCGGGGGGTCGATGGGGGGGAAGAGAGCCCCGAAGTCGGGCGGGTGGTAGTGCTGGTTGATCAGTGCCGTCTTCAGACCGCCACCTATAGTTGAGATGTAGACAGGGGAGAGAGAGGGAGAGATAATGAATGATTCAGATTAGATGGGGGGGATATAACATATCAATCTGTTCACTTTACTCTTCATTATAAATCAGCAGAGATGCCAACCTCTTGACACAAAAAAACAGACTGAATATCCTAAAAAATCCTATTTTGGAGAGAAAAATCAGATTTTCACGAAAACTCGACACCCCAGGCCTTTAAAATGTCAGGAAAATGTTTTACTGGTAAGAACGGGCAAGTAAAATGTTTGCTCTTTCATTAACATTTACAGCCAACCTCGAGGGAGAAGAAAAAAAAAAAATTCACAAAGCCAATTTGTGCAACAAAAATACTTAGATGGATGTTTGGGTTAATAAAAAAAAAGTTGGTTCAGTCGATCACACAACGTTTTATAAGTTGTTTTTCTGACCGTTACTATTGAATGGGGGGGGGGGGAATTGTACTAAATATGATTAAATCGTACTGGTTGGCATCTCTGAATCAGGGATGCAAGTGGACTACAAGTTGAGAGCCTGAAAATTAATAATTACAATAATAATAGTCCAGCATTTATATTGCGTCATCACTCTAACTTGTTGTTACAGAAGAATGAAATGGGTTTTAATTTTTCAAAATGACTCCCTATTTGCGGATATTCAGGATTGAATTGACAAGTGTGCGAGAAGAGTTTTTGATTCTAGATAAAATCAATGTGCAGTAGGTGACAAAATATGACATAAATTTTCAATAGGTTAACAGTATTCCTTGTAAATGTAAATGAAAATGTCACACATTACCAGTATTCAGAAGAACCTTACAATGATATTGGTAAATGATTGAAATTTAAATATAACTTTCTGAAAGACCGAATGAAGTTAACCTATCAAAGACGAGAGCTATTTTAAGGCAAAATTGATCATTATTTTCCTCTATAAATTGGCAACTCCTAATTTTATTCGACCTTGTAATGATATACAAATATGTGGAAAGTATTTAGTAATTACAATTTAAAACAAATATGAAGTGATTTCGCCGCAAAGTTGCCAATTTGAATGCCAAAATCTGTTTTTAAAGGGACTTAGTAACATTGTCCAAATCCTCAAAATAAAATGTTCATTCTAGCGGTTCCCTCATACCTTGTATTCGTATGAACAATAAAATCATGGGACAGGTTTCGGTTTTTCAAATTTCCCTTTCGTTACAAAGATATGTACGATCAAAGTATTCAGATAAGAAAAACTCCCCCGGAGTTTTTCTTACCACTCCCCCGGAGTTTTTCTTACCATGTACAAAGTGAGTGCAGTGAGTTTGTGAATATCACTTTGCATTTTTGCTCATAACTTTGACTTGAAATTTTCACACAATACCCTGTGGACATATGCGATGACAAAAATATACATTGCATCAACCATTCATCACTTTTTGCACATGTCAACAAAGTTACTAGATCCCTTTAAAATATCACAATGTGTTGCCAATTTAAGGATTTTCCTAAATTATAGCTGAAGTGTACGACTACCAACCCACATATATGTGGGACTCTGTCCTTGATGGGTTTTGTGTCACTTTAATCTTGAACTGACCTTGCGCCCAGCTTGGTATCTTCTTCCTGGGAGCCTCTTCATCGTCTGTGCTGTCATCACTCTTCATATCATCAATGCCATAGTTCTCTTCAGAAGCCGCCACATAGATCCTGCAGAAGAATTAGAACATGAAAGAATAAATAATGATTTCTTCTTATTATTATTATTTCAATTAGGTATTCCTTAACAAAGATCTTACAGAACATGAAAGATAGCAAGCTCTCCTCTTGAGGTAGATGCTGAAGAAGGATTGGGGAAATCACAAGTCGTATTATCAATCGTGTGATTTAACTGATATAATTCACATAATCACACAAGTAATAGTCCTATAAAGCATCGTCTGTGCTGTCATCACTCTTCATATCATCAATGCCATAGTTCTCCTCTGAAGCCGCCACATAGATTCTGCAGATCATGAAAGAATGATAGAATATTAATAACTAGATGGATCTTCGACTGCGCGCAGTCGAAAATTATGCCTCCGCTATGACGCGATTTTGATATCAAGCCCAAATGAACCTGCACTTAATTAATTTTTAAATATATTTTTCATGTATCTTGAGTCCTGTGACCTTCACCATATGACCCCAAACTGTGATGGCTACATTGATTGGCTTCCTAAGAAACATTCAGGTATCAAGTTTGATTGAAATCTGACAGTTAGTTCTTGAGATTTTGCCATTACAAGCTTTTTTGCATGTATAATATGTCCTATGACCGTGACCTCAAAATCATTACCCCAACATTTTATGGCTACATTGATTCTTTATGATACAACATTCAGGTACCAAGTCTGATTGAAATCTGACATTCAGTTCTTGAAATTTTGCCATTACAAGCCATTTTTGCATATATATTGAGTCCTGTGACCTTGACCTTTGACCTCATGACCCCAAAATCTACACAGATCATTGCTTCCCCATATGTACACTCATACCAAGTTTGAAATTAATCCATCAACCGGTTTGTGAGAAAGATGCATTATCAAACATATATTGAGTCCTGTGACCTTGACCTTTGACCTCATGACCCCAAAATCTAATCAGATCATTGGCACCCCAAGATACATACATTAACCAAGTTTGGTGAGAATCCGTCAATCGGTTCTTTTCAACCCGAAAACATAATGCCTCCGGCTACTTCGTTGCGGAGGCATAAAAATATAACATTTTTACAGCACCATGTATCTAGGTGTCCTATTCAATATAAAGGGGTGCATTATCTGCATCCTTGGTCATCACAAGGGTGTTTCACAAAGATCCTAAGTTGAACTTAAAGGGTACCACCACCCAACAATAATATTCCATTCCATCAACAAGTTCAGAAAATTATGTTCCCAGAAAAAAAGAAATGTAATTGGAAAACGCACCACCATTCTAAAGCATGCGTTCATGGGTCTGCATGTACGAAGACTACCTTTGTCCAGAGCGAACGAATCGTCCGGGATTTGATTGTCTCCAAACGTACACGTGAATAGAATCTAATTTCCTTGTCCTTGTTGAAGGTAGAGTTGAGACTTGCGTTGGTGATGTGTTGCTCTTTATTGTAGAGTTCAAAGTTTGTTTTTTTGTTTTTTGTATTAACCCCTTGCCTAGAGGTCCCATGTGGGCTATGTACAAAGTCTATAAGAAGCTCAGAATGTCTCAAAGGAATAGGTTTACAGGGCTGTAATAATCCACACATATTTACCTCTGTGGGGTGAGTTCGTAAGACTGAGGTGAGCTCTCTACTTTGTCCTTGTTGAAGGTGGAGTTGAGGGCTGCGCTGGTGTTGAGCTGCCGGTTTCATAACGTTTCAGTTATGGTTCAATAACAATAATCCTAGATATATGTATTTACCTTTGTGGGGTGAGTTCGTAAGACTGAGGTGAGCTCTCTACTTTGTCCTTGTTGAAGGTGGAGTTGAGGGCTGCGCTGGTGTTGAGCTGCCGGTTTCATAACGTTTCAGTTATGATTCAATAACAATAATCCTAGATATATGTATTTACCTTTGTGGGGTCAGTTCGTAAGACTGAGGCGAGCTCTCTACTTTGTCCTTGTTGAAGGTGGAGTTGAGGGCGCTGGTGTTGAGCTGTGAATTGTGAGACGTGTTCATCTTCAGAATGTTCGCCTTCAGTCGCTCGTGCTCCCGTTTGGCTTTCTCCTTCTCGATGATCGCCTTCAGATGGGCATCCTCCTGCAAATGGAATTACACATGTTATTTGTTATTGTATTTTGCTTGGCAAAAATGCAGTGTATTAGGCTTATCTTTCTTGTTTTATATGGCAATAATATTACACATATTGATGCTTAGGTCGATGAATATATGAATTAACTAATATTCGCACAAAACGTAAATTTTCCCAAAGTAAATTGTGTTGCGCTGGTGTTTAGCTGTGAATTATGCGACGTGTTGAGCTTCAGAATGTTCGCCTTCAGTCGCTTGTGCTCTCGCTTGGCTTTCTCCTTCTCAATGATCAACTTCAGATGAGCATCCTCCTGCAAATGGTATTGATTAATTGATTGAAAGTGGTTTATTGAATAACAAGTTTGGTGCAGGGTTGGTAAGTTATTTAAATTTGTGTAAGCGTCAAGGACGGACGACGGACGGAGGACAGACGTACGCAATTTGGATCCCTTAGTCTCCCTCCACCTCGGTGGGCTCGACAAAAAGTACATGGCAGCTGAACAGCTGAATTGCGTACATCTTTCAATAATCAGGGAGATATACATGTAGATGATGGGATGAAATCCGATGCAGTAATCTTGGTCTATTTTCAAGGAGTCTCCTGCAAAATCAGGGAGACTTGGCAGCTCTGTCATCAGGGACAAAATTTTAATTTATTTTTCGGGGGCTATATTTCAAGCTTGCCTGTATGAAAATAACACTCCAAAATTTGATTTGCATTGAACTCCATGAAAATTTTGGGGGGCTCTTCTATGATTTGAGGGCAAATTCGCCCCAGAGCCCCCGTGTATTTTTGTCACTGTCTGTCATACGTACATCTTGTCTCTGCTTGTCCCTCATGGCTCTCTCCTCGGCCAGCTTCCGTAGCCTCTCCGTCTCCTCCCTCGCACGCCTCTCCTTCTCTCTCAGCTCCGTCTCCTGCTGTCGACGTTTCTCCATCTCTTTCTTCTCCTTCTCCCTGGTGAAGGAAACAAGCAGAGGAAACAATAATAATTGCCTCTAACAAAACCATTGTAACAAAGGAGTAGCACACAGATGATTCTTCATTACAAGTAATATACTTCTCTCTGAGCTCGGCCATCTGCTTTTTTAAAATTCATTTTTTGTATCAATATGCAGGCTTATTGATAGGTATTTTGAATTCTAATTAAGACCCATATTTCTTTCTCTTGCAGCTCCGTCTCCTGCTGTCGACGTTTCTCCATCTCTTTCTTCTCCCTCTCCCTGGTGAAGGAAACAAGAAGAAGAAACAATATTGTAATTGTCTCACAGTTGTAGCAACCTCTAACAAATGTTACAAAACAATTGTAACAAAAGAGTAGCACACGGATGAATCTTCATTACAAGTCTCGGCCACCTGCTTTTTTTTCTTTTCTTGTATCAATTTGTGTCAATATACAGACTCATTGAAAGGTTTCTTGAATTCGAATTAAGTCCCATCTCTCTTTCTCTTGGAGCTCCGCCTCTTATTGTCAACGTTTCTCCTTCTCTCGCCAGAGTCTGCTCCTGTATCCTGATGATCTCTTCCAATCCAATATAGCTGTCCGTCTCATCATTGCCATTCTTTGTTATATTTACAACTTATCATTTCTTCAATTGCTATTCTGTGTCCTATTGGCGTTTCATTATCAATTCCCTCCGTTAACCCGTTCCCTTCGACATTATAAAATCCCCATAGAGTTTGTACACAGCCTACCCGGTTCCCGTAAGCAACAGGTTAAATAAGAACAAAATTTCTCACCTTTCTTCTCTCAGCCTCTGTTGCTCCTTCTCTCTCCCCAGAGTCTGCTCCCGTTTCCTGAGGATCTCTTCCAACCGCTGTCTGTCTAATCATTGCCATTCTTTGTTATATTTTACTTCTTATCATTCCTACCATTGCTTTTATTAATTTCCTCCGTTAAATAGGAACAAAATTCTCACCTTTCTTCTCGCAGACTCTGCTGCTCCTTCTCTCTCACCAGAGTCTGCTCGCATTTCCTGATGATCTCCTTTAATTGTTGTCTGTCTCACCATTTTCATTCTTTGTTATATTTACTACTTATATTTCTACCATTGCTATTCTTTGTCTCTCTGTTAAATAAGAACAAAATTCTCACCTCTCTTCTCTCAGCCTCTGCTGCTCTTTCTCTCTCGCCAGAGTCTGCTCCCGTTTCTTGATGATCTCCTCCAACCGCTGTCTGTCCCGTTGGCGTTGTCGTTCCTGGCGCTGCTCCTCGGCTCGCCGCTGTCGCTCCGCCTCCTCAAACTCCTTCTTCCTCTCCAGCATCCGCTGGTGACGACGTTCCTCCTCCTCCTAAACAAACACAATTTGAGCAAAGATAGTAATATGATAGAAACAAAACTAAATCTGTTCATCTGTTCAACAGTTTCACAACCTATCCAGGTTGCTTCTTCAGCTAAACTGGCTTGGGTAGAGAAAATTACTGGTGAAAGCTGGATGAATCAAAATCTTCACTATCGTATAGTAATGTAATATTTAGGTGGTTTGGGGTTAACCTATATTAAGTGTTCTTTCAATCTATATACATGTATGAACTAATTGAAATGACAATGTGCTGGTTTATTTTTCATTGAAAACGTGCTATCAGAAGCAAATCCTTTACAATTTAGTGGATACAGAAGGTCTAATACACATGCTGCTGCTGCTTCTCAGCCCACCACTGTCGTTCTGTTTCCTCAAATCCTACAAGCAGAGTCAAATGCCTTGGTGGGCTTTTTCACATTTGTATTTTGTAAAGAGTTGCCCGAAGAAGCCAGTTGTCTACCAGTGAACAGTCACCTTACAAAAGTAGTAAGTTTCCTTTGTTTTCATGGTATATCAACTGAGCATGGTCGCTTAGAGTTTTCGCCTCAGCTCCCGGGTTCAAACCCTAAACGGGTCAATAATTTCAAGTTAAAATGGTACCTTCTGCCTTCTAGCCAGGCGCTCAGCAATTTGAGAATGGAGAAGGGAAAGTTAATCACACGAGTTACCACAGGACTGGCCCCCTTCTGTAGCTTTCGCTACATTTAGTAGACATGCGGCCTAGGGCTAATGAATTGGAGATAGGCGCCACCTTATGTGCCAAAATTGGCAAGGGAAGGACTTTCAACATCAACTGACTCTCATACCTGGTCCTTGAGTTTCCTCATCTTGGCCTCATGCTCCTGATTCCTTCGTTCCTCCACCTCGGCCTTCTTCTTCTCGTACTGCTGCCTCTTCTGAACCTCTTCCTTCTTCCTGTCCTCCTTCTGTTTCTCCGTCAGGGTCTGAATGATGGAGGGATAGTAAGGATAATAATGAATGATGGAGGGATAGTAAGGATAATGAAGACAGTAATTAAGGTGGGATAGCATAAATATTGAAGAATATAAAGATGGAGTGATGGTAAGTATAATGTTGTAAATATTGCGTCTTCTGTAATTCTATCTTCTACCTATCCTTCTGTTTCTCCGTCAGGGTCTGAATGATGGAGGGATAGTAAGAATAATGAAGATAGTGAAGTAGGGGTAGCATAAATAATGAAGAATATAAAGATGGAGTGATGGTAAGTATAATGTTGTAAATATTGCCTCTTCTGCAATTCATTCTTCTTCCTATCCTCCTTCTATTTCTCCATCAGGGTCTGAATGATGGAGGGATAGTAAGTATAGTTATAATTATGTTATAAATATTGCCTCTCCTACAGTTATTCCTTCTTCCTTTCCTCCTCCTGTTCCTCAGTCAGGGAGAGTAAAAATCATGATTCATGACAACAATATGGATAGCAAGTAATGAGGAATAGTTTGTACAGTTATAAATAATGTTTCAAATACTGTGTCTTCTGTAATTCTATCTTCTCCCTATCCTTCTGTTTCTCAGTCAGGCTCTGAATGATGGAGGGATAGTAAGGATAATGAAGACAGTAATTACGGTGGGATAGCATAAATAATGAAGAATATAAAGATAGAGGGTAATTACTATTAGATTAGTTATAACAATAATGTTGTCTCTTCTGAACATCTTCCTTCTTCCTGTCCTGTTTCTCCATCAGGCTCTGATGGAGGGATAGTATAATGAATGAAGAATATAAAGATGGAGGGAGACAGTAAGGCCAAAAAAAAAATTGTTTGATTGGCGCAACGGGCAACCAAAAATTAGGGTAGGTCGGTAGGGATTTTTTTCTTTTTCTTTTTTTCTTTTTTTTTCTTTTTCGCACAAAATACACAAAAACACACACATAACACATCGCAATTGCAAATTCTATTGCAATTTTGTATTTTATTTTATTTTTTTTTAATTATTAAAAAATAATAATAATCTGAAAAAACCTCTAGGGTCGGCGTGCATTAGCGCCGGTATTTTTAGGGGCGGGCGGGTTACGCCAATCCAACCATTTATTTTTCATGGCCTAAGTATAGTTATGTTATAAATATTGCCTCTTCTACAATTCTTCCTTCTTTCTCTCTTCCTTTTTGTTTCTTGGTCAACGTCTGGTTGATGGAAGGATAGTAAAAAATAATAGTAAAGTTGATAATGGCAATAACATTGAGCGATGTGATTATAATTACTGATTAAAATAAAATGAAATAACATGTGTATATGTGCCTCTTCTGAAACTTTTCTTTCTTCCTATCCTCCTGTTTCTATGTCAGGGTCTGAATGATGGAGGGATAGTAAGTATATTGTTTCCAATATGTATATCTCTATTTTTGTAAATTATTACAATTCATTTGTAATGTTTGGTTGGAAGCAAGAATAAATTGAAATTGAAATTGAATTGAATATTTATAATAATAATGCTGCCTCTTCTGAAACTCTTCCTTCTTCCTATCCTCCTGTTTCTATGTCAGGGTCTGAAAGATGGAGGGATAGTAATATAATGTAATGAAATATTGATGGCGGGATACCAAGTAGTAAGTATAGTTATAATGATGTTATCCTTATTTCCTCTCCTACAATTATTTCTCCTTTCTATCTATCTATCTATCTACATTTTAGATCTATCCATCCATCCATCTTCTATCTTTCCATCCATCTATCCCTCTGTCCTTACCTGTTTCATCTCATCTCGTTCCTGTATCTTCTGTTTGCGTTCCTGCCTCTGTTGATGGAACTGCTCCCTCGCCTGGGCAGCCTTGCGCATTCTCTCTTCTCTTATCCTTCACAGAGAAACAAAATCCAGTTGAAATTATGTTAATATGTTTGCAGAAACTGACATCTGATGTTATACAAATTGTCAAATCAAATGGTTGGATATATTTACAGTATGAAATAGAATGTTCATGTTTCTCCTACTCCAGTTACAACAATGTCAATCTGACCAAAATGGGCTGTATTTATTTCTCTTTTTCCTTTTGCCATTAGTTGGCTAACCAGAGGCATATGATAGCCAAAATAATTCCTGTGGGGTGTTGGGTAAAGTCAGAAAACATGCACACTCGAGCCAATCAGAATTGCGCATTTAGGCGCATTTTCTGACATTTAATCGCAACTCTTTCTGCAACTGGGCCCTGACCTGATAAGAGTAAATACTATTCATGTCAACATGATTAAAGTGAGGCCTGTAAAATGTCATTGTAAGATATGTCCGAATGATATGTGAAAGTTTCATTGATAAAGAACACTGCTTTCCTGGTTAAAAAAGCGAAAAATATGCGTCAGCTTTTACAACGGACGTTTATGAGGTTTATGACCGTTTGTTAATGAGCTGAATGATAGATATCGTCATACTAAAGCGGCATTTGAAAAAAACCCTATTTTATTATTCTCTTACCATAAGCTAAACAACATGGTAGAAGAGAAACGAGGAAGCTCCAAGTAATTTTCGTGGAGTTAGACACTTTACACCCCTCACTTTAATAAGCTGTGTTCAGAAGGGTTTCTTGACATTTAATTTGCCGCTTTGAGGGTTAATTACCTTCTCTGATCTTCCAGCTGCCTTTTCTTCTCCTCAGCCACCTTCTTCCTGTGACTCTCCTCTTTCTTCTGTTTCTCCATCAACTGAGCCTTCTTCGCCTGCTGCTGCTCCTGCTCAAATTATCAAAATTCACAATTAAAAGGGTAAGGTGAAACAAAAAATAAATAAAAGGGTAGTGTATTGCTTTACTAAAAATATAAAGCACGAATGAAAATCATCATTGCCATCATTATAGCAATCACAATCAGCATTGCCATCATCATCACCATCTTCATCACCGTCATCATCATCATCTTCACTGTCATCGTCATCATCACCATCATCTTCATCACCACCGACATTATCACCATCATCATCACCATCATCATCACCGTCATCATCATCACCACCGACATCATTTACATTATCATCACCATCACCATCCTACCTTGAGGGACTTCTTCTGAGGAGTATTCCTTGTGATGAAGGATGTGATGACGCTGCGACTGTTGGGTGTTCCAGGGGTCGACATGCTGCTCTTCTTCCTTCCGGCCTGCAGCATGAGGGACCTGATCTGGGGGCGGATGACCTGGACAAGACCAACAAAAAGAAAGTCAGAACTAGTACGAGCGAACGTACGGACAGACAGACAACGGATGGACAGAATGTGGTCACTGTGTTTATGTTAGCAATAAACTTGATTTGCCATTGGATTTTATAATTCATTTGTACTAGTTAGGATCTAGTCAGTAAATATTTCAGTAGGTGAACAGTGTTCTTTTTCCATGAAACTGCCATACATCATCCAGAAGAATCTTACATTAAACCAAACAAAAAACAAAAAAAAGAATCTTGCATTGATTTTTCTATTGACTGAAGTCTCAAATAACACATTTCGACAAATTGTATGAAGTTTATAAATGGATCACTTAAAACCATACTTTTAATTAAATTCTATGGAAGTGAGCCCACCCGGCTCCCTTAAGCAAGGGGTTGCAGGTCTTAACATCAGCACTTGCCTGGTTGCCGAGGGAATGTGAAAGTTGATGATGGGCATGTAAGATCTTAAGAAGTTAATGGATCATTTTAACAGTAATAAACTGACCTTAGAGGCGGGGCATTCGGGTGAGGGGGTCTTGTCGATGATGTCATCAGATCCACAGCTAGAGGAACTAGAAATCAGAGAAGAGTAGAAAAAAGAACACATGAATGATAAGCCAAAACCAGGGACGGAAAAATTAATAACCTTAATTCTTAATTTAAATTTTAAAAATTAATTTGATTTGTTCATTGCCCCTTGTTAATACTGTGACATATGGCATGTATTTGTAATTTGCAAACATTTTGAATAAGAAGATGCGCAAACCCCACATATTTTTTTTAATAATTATACCGGGGGTAGCATTCATAAAGCCAATGGCTTTCCCAGCTAAATGTGTTGTAGTTTCTTTTTTAATGTAAATTTGAATCTTTGTTTTGTACTGTTTGGGCAAGTAAAATTTGAACAGTTTTTTTATTATACTTGCCCGAACGCACAAGCAGAGGAAAAAGTTAGTGTGGAGGCTTGGATTAAGACTAAGAGTGGTCATGTGTGACATCATCAAAAACCTATTTTTAGAATTTTCAAATAATCGTAATAACGTTAAGAACCAGGGCAAAATAACAGTGATTTCCTAATGAATTTTTTTTATTTGAATGGTCATATATCTCAGGCATTACGTCACATATTCAATTGATTTTCAACCTTTCTGCATTATTTTGTATGCCTTTTCGGAAAATGAAGTTCAAATTGAGAAATATTAAAAAACAGATTTGTACGATGTAGAGCTGAGTCAAATGGCTATTCGATATCCGACCGTGAAGGTCGGATACGAATTTTCGGATACGAATATCCGGGGGGAAAAAAAAAAAATAAAATAATCAATTTTTTTTTTTTTTTTTTTTTTCCATTTAATTTTGTAATCCCAATTCGATAGATTCGATCAAAAAATGGCACATTGAACCCTGCTTATCTATTGCAAAAGTTAAAAGTTAAGGTATTTTACATAAATTACAAATAAACAAAACAAATAATAAACCAAAGGTAAGAGGATTAATATACAAGTGGTATAGTGAGTGCCAAATTTAGAAGAATCTATGATGAGATATCGAAGTATTTCATCTTGACAGCAGTTTGTACACTAACATCACACTGTACTGCCGATTCTAATTTAAAAAACGGACAGAATATTTATTTTTTAAAATTTATTTAAAATAAATAAATAAATAAATAAATAAAAAAATAAAAATAATTGTTTTTTTTTTGTTTTTTGTTTTTTTATTTCGGATATTCGATATCCGACCGTTTTTACACGACTCATATTCGAAATTCAAAATATTTGATTTGACTCAGCACTAGTACGATGTCAAAGCTGATGTACTCTATGCAAGAACTGTTTATTATTGTATTATACCTTGAACTGCTTCCAGACCGTGTCTCCCTCACCACCTCCTCCTCCTCCTCCTCCTCCTTGTCTTCGTCCATATCCAACTTCTGAGCCAGACTGGGGCTCCTGCGCGAGGCTGACGTCGCCTGCTCCTGGGGTTCCAGGGAGTCTCTATCCATGTGCGCAGCTATCACCTTGGCTTGAGCCATCGATACACGCTTGGACCTGCGCAGCTCGGATTTCCTCACACACTGGGAAGAAAAGAAATGTTACGTTCAAGTTATAATTCACATTAGCAAAAGACATTGTACATATAATTCAGTCGGCTTCAGTGCCACTAAATTTTCATCATTTTCATCTGATCCAATATGCATTAGAATTAGCCATTGATACACACTTGCACTGACGCAGCTCAGATCCTCTCACACACTGGAAAGGAAAAGAAATGCAAGACAGAAAATACGATCTACAAATTTCAGTGCCACAAAATTTGCAGTAACTTTCATGTGAAACGAGTTAGCCATTTGTCAAAAAAAAGACTTGATATGCTTGTAGATTGATGCAGTTCTGTTTTTTACACACTGCAAAAAGAAGACTACATTTTTAGTATAAACCAGTTAACTGTTGAAGAGGGAGTAAACTTTAAATTGCATTATTGGTCTGAATTGATATGTTTGAAATCACACAAATAAATGTGTTGACTTGATTACTCGGGTGAAGCCTCAGGTAGCTTGAGGCCCTGTAATTGGATCAAATTTTAGAACATCAGTAGCCCATTTCATAAAACACTTGCAATTGTTGTAAGTGTCCAACTATTGTAACTACCATGGCAACAGCTGTAATGCTCCATGCTGATTGGCTGTTGACCAAATAGTTACAATAATTGGACAATTACAACAATTGCAAATGTTTTATGAAATGGGCTACAGGGGTGTTGCACAAAGAGTTTCAATAGATTGTAAAGTTGCAATAAATTGCAAGTCAGGAAAATATGTACATTTGTACCAATCACATTTGCCAATTTAATCACAAGTTCTGATTTGGGATTGTCTGCATCTCTACAACCAATTGCAACACTTTGTGCAACACACCACGGTCGAGTATTTCACATGCACACAGTATCATACTGACCTGGTTCCCAGGGTGGAGCCTGAGGTACGTTGATGTCCTGCGCTTGGACTGGGTGCAGGCGATGGAAGATCGTCTGGAGGAAGCTCTGCTGTGACTGCGACTGCTGCGTCTCGTCCGCACGCTCTTCTCCTCCATCAAGCTGTCCTCATCCATGGCCGAGGAGGAGGAAGAAGAGATGTTGGCAGTTGTCTTGTGAACATCCTCAGGAAGGTCTTCAATCTTTGCCTCCTCCTTCTCTTCTTCTTGAATACCTCCGTCCGTCTCGTCCTCTTCACTCTCCTCCAAGGAATCCTGTGAGAGCACTGAGTGGTCATCTGACGCTGCGCTTGACGGTGAAGGCACGTCTTGGTGAGGCACCTCCGTCGACTCTGCTGCTGCTTCTGCTGATGCAACTTCCTTTTCAACAACCTTCTCCTCCTCACTACTCGACGAGCCTTTGTGAGGTGTGATGGAAACTTGCTCTGCTTCCTTTGGTGGTGTTTTGACCGATTGGCGCGTCTCCCTTTTTGGGGTAGGGTCTTTTGGTCTGACTGCAGTATCAGACTTCTTTGCAGGGTTTGCAGCAGCTTGCTTTGATTCTACCTCCTTTTGCCGTGATGCATTTCTTGATGGAGTCATGATCACAGAGCCTCTCGTGACCGTGTCTTTGAGGCCTTTGAAGAAAGCGGACACCTCCTTTGACTTCTCACCTCCAAGCGCTGTCTTTACTTTCATGTTGGGCGTACGAGGTGGTGGCATCTTAGCATCCTTCATTGGGGCTGCTTTTAAAGGTGTGGTAGCTTTGGAGGACAACTTGATGCTGAGGAGTGGACTGCTCCTGAACGGACTACGAGAGACAGTCGAGGTTGGGGTTTTAGGACTTGATGGCGAGGATGGTGCAACTTGTGCTTGTTTTGTCGGGCTCTGCTTGCCTGTAGTCTGGACACCAGTGATGCATCCCTCATGGAGCTGAATAAGTCGCTTGACGTGGTCCTTGTAGGGACTCTTCCCCGGTGTGGCCTGGGCTGGGGCAGAGGACTTGGTGGCGGCGAGACGACTAGCATTCCTCTTTGCTGCTCGGCCGGTGGTGGGTGCCTCTTTGCTCACTTTAGTGACACGTGAACGTGTCGAGGTTCTGGTAGCCGTCTGGGCAGTTGATGCTCTGGTGGAGGCTCTGCTTGCGGTCCGCACTGGTCTGGTGCTGGTTGCAGGAGCAGGAGCAGGAGCAGGAACGGTTGCAGGAGCAGGAGCAGGAACAGAAACAGGAGCAGGAACGGTTGCAGGAGCAGGAGCAGGAACAGAAACAGGAGCAGGAGGAGGGGGAGGGTCTTTCTCTGAAGATTTCTTTGAAGATTTACTTCCAGTGCTGGATTTAGATTTACTTGTTTTACCTCCCTTCTTCTTCTTTGCATCGGGCTCGTCGTCTTCGGCCAAGGTTTCTTCTGACTTCAGAGATTCCTCCTCCTCCACTTTCACTGAAGATTTCTCTAGGGACTTTGCTTTGGATTTGCTTGGTGCTCTCCCCCTAGGCTTCTTTGCAGTAGGCTCTTTATCTTCCTGAAGGCTACTGTCTTCAGTCTGAGCGACTTCCTGAGATGGGGATTTCTCCTCCGTAGCCTGTTTGTCTACTCGACTTGCCTTTTCTGAAGACGGTGATTCTGCGCTTTCGTCCTCTATACTGCTCTTCTTTGAACCCCGTTGTCGTTTCCCGGCAACCCTCGTCTTCGGAGCCTGTCTGGCCGTCGATTGCGCAGTGGAGGTCCGCGTTGATGCCCTTGTTCCCCTTGTACTCCTCTTCGGTCTCCCCGAGGGCGCCGTTTCAACTTCTGCTTCCTCTTGTGGGACAATGACCTCCTCTTTGACCTTTGCAGGAGGACCAGGTGGTGTTGATGACACGTTCTGTTTGTCACTTGTTGAGGGCGCTGCAGTCGCCTCCGGAGTCCTGGGTTCTTCCTTCACTCTCTTGGCTGGCGGAGGCGTGGCCATGGGAGGACTGTGAGGTGCAGCCGAACCAAGAGCCTCTTGGTAGAACTCGGAGATTGGCGGTTGCGCCGACTGCTGCTTAGCTGCTACTTGCCTGGTAGATGCACGGCTCCTGCAATAGAAGACAAGAAATTTGAATTAATTCTTTAGGAAGGATATTCACTGAGAAATGAGTAATGACTACAGTACAGTGGAACATTGTTCTAAAGAACCATGGTATAAAGAAACCCTCTTTTAAATTTGCTGTTACCAACACTTTGGCCCGTATTCACAAAGGAGGTTTGTGCAGTCCATGGTCTAAACCCAAGTTTACATAGATGGAAATGGAATGCCAATTGTAAACTGATGGAGAGAGAATGTATACCATCAACATTGTTAACAAGTAAGGAATTTACATTCTCTCTCCATCAGTTTACAATGGCATTCCACAGATGTAAACCGGGGTTTAGACCATGGACTGTACAAACCTCCTTTGTGAATACAGGCCTTTGTATTTGTTTGTTTTGTTTTTTTCTACCCATTTGAAATAAGATACCTCCTAAAACACTAACAGGGTAATCTTCATGACCCCAAGTAAAGTCCTTTGTCATAAAAGGGTTCCACTGCAACATACTATTCAATGTTAAAGTCATACATGTAAAGTGTCCAAATCCACGAAAATTACTTGGAGCTTCATCGTTTCTCTTCTACCGTGTTGTTTAGCTTATGGTAAGAGAAGAATAAAATCGGGTTTGATTTTTTCAAATGTCCCTTTAGTATGAAGATAATTATCATTGAAAATCATTATTTCTAAAGCGTTAATCAACGCAATTGAAAAAAGGTACAATTGTCTCAGCATAGAACGTCCGCATGCAGCACCCGTGAGAACATTGCGGAGATTGAACTTTGAGCCGAGCGAGTTCAAATTCCATGAATTATGTACTACGTGTGTAAAAATACACGAATGCGAATATCTCAAACGGATCATTCATTACTACGACAAAAGTATGGCAGACCATCAGTATTCGGTGATAAAATATGAACTCAATATTCGTTTTTTTCACTAGGTAAACAGTGTTCGTTTTCTTTCAAACTTTCACAAATCTTTCAATTGTATTTTACAATGATATTGATGTAGGATTGAAGTCTCAAATGTCATTTTGTGCAATATCTGACACTTTACATGCATCACTTTAACACTTAAAGGGACATAGTAACATTGTCTAAATCCTCAAAATCCAATTGAAATTCTAGCAGTTCCCTCAGTCATACCTCGTGTATTCTTATTTACATAAAAAGCATGGGACAGGTTTCGGTTTTTCAAATTTCCCTTTGTTAAAAAGATATTTACAGAAGTGTTCAGATGTCAAATTATCCAAGGGCAAGTCTAGTGCTGTAACCGATCATCGGATCGGCATGCCGATCACGATCCGATCATACATGATCGGACCTTTTTTGCCGATTTCCGATCATGCAGAAAAAATCGGAAGATCGGATCGGCAAAAAAAAAAAAAAAAAAAAAAAAAAAAAAAAAAAATCTGTTTTTTTTTCTTTGGAAAATGATCAAAAAAAACATATTTTGGGAATATAAATTAATACCAAAGCAACATCCATATGAATAAGCCCAAGGTAATCTTGTATGGGTATGCTTTCATTTAAAACTGATTACCTCTCCTTTTACAAAATTATTCGCGCCGATTTTGAGCTTAGTCCCATGTGTTTCTGAAAGGTTACGCCAAATTAATTACATGGGACTAAGGCCTAAGCTCAGAATTGGCGTGAGTAATTTTGTAAAAGAAGAGGTAATCAGTTTGAAATGAAAGCATACCCGTACAAGATTACCTTGGGCTTATTAATATGGATATATGTTGCTTTGGTATTCATTTATATTCCCAAAATGTGTTTTTTGGGGATCATTTTCCAAAGAAAAAAAAACGATTTTTTTTTTTTTTTTTTTTTTTTTTTTTTTTTTTTTTTTTTTTTTTTTTTTTTAGCCGATCATCCGATCCCGATCATCGATCCGATTTCGAAGATCGATAAAATTTTGCCGATCCGATCAAACGATCCGATCATCAAGGTCAGTTACAGCACTAGGCAAGTCCAAGGTATTTGTTCCCAAGGGGGTAAATTTTCATATTCACCCAATTGAGTGAAACTTGATGTCATTTTAAAGCTAAGATATTGAATTTTAATAATTTGAAAACAAAAATTAAAAACTTGTCTCCAATAAGTAGTAATAATCAAATATATTTGCATAATATGTAAATAGTCGTAACACGCGGGACATCTGAATTAAAGACAAATTAAATCATATTTAAAATGCTTTTAATGATTCTCTACTTATTATTGGCTTGACCTGATGTCATTACCAGAAGGAAGTTGGATTATAATTTTCAGCTTGTTATCTCATTCAATATGCATATTAGATGCGTTCCAAAATTAGCATGTCCCACGTGTAACATTTTTACATCTTATTGTTTCGATTACTCGTTAATCAAAAGGTTTATTTTTCTGACACTCTACAAAGTTCTAATTTACCTTGGGGGACATCCATAACATAGCAACAAAAAGTTATCACATTTACCTAATTAGCATAAATCAATAATTAGATTTTGTAACGTGCGGGACATTTTGTAACGCGCGGGACAATCTATACAGTAAAGCAATGGGTTTTTGAAAATCTTGTTTTGGCCTATTGGCTTATTTACGATCATTCCGTAACATGCAAGGAAATTTGCCTGCCACTTTTCTATGAAGTCTTGCGCAACTTTTGAGACCAGATTTGTGACAAACATTTGTACCCTTACAAAGGCACATGACTTTTTCGAAGTGGAAGTCAATCTGGAAATTGCATAATTTTGTGATTTATGTACAATTCCTATGGAAAAAGTGTTTTTTCATAGGATTAATAAAAACTCAATAATTTCTCATTTTAATCACTGCAAATAATTAATTTTAGGATAAAAATTGTTTGACAGTGGTAAATAATTGATTTCTTTTTTAAAAAGATGTAAAAATGGAAGTTGAAAAACAAAGAAATACATAAGAATTTTCCAAAACAAAGAAATACACAAAGAAAATATTTGCTTTTGCAACTTTGGTTTTTAAATGTTGTTAGGAAATGTCATAAAGAACATTTATGCATAAGATGAGCATTTTCCAAGCACAAATTCTTGATATATCTATAATAAGGGCAAATTGGGGGGTGGGCCTATGTAAAACGCATGGTAGAAAAATGTCCTGCGTGTTACATGTCCCGCGTGTTACAATACAATCTTTTTTCAAATTGATCCTGTGTGAAACTCTAAAGTTTTGAGATGATGAAATTTCATATTCTGGTAGAGCACAAGATGCACATTAAGACCATACCAAGCATGTTTTGATATATATATAAATTCAGAGGAATTCACATTCAAAGTCAAAGTTTAAAAATACCAACTTTCTCTGGTCCCGCGCGTTACGCTAGCAAAAAGTCATTAATTATTAATCAATTAATGCATGGGGAATTTCATTTTTTTTTTTTGCCGTTTGATAGAATTTGCTCTAAAGCATCTAAAATGTAAAACAAATTGGTGTTTCAATATTTCTTATAAGAGTAAGCTCTCTTTATCGCTCTGATGTCCCGCGCGTTACAGTTACAAAATAGCTTGGACTTGCCCCCAATGAATCGTCAGAACTGTGTACAAAGTGAGTGCAATGAGTTAGTGAATGAATGTCACTTTGCATTTTTGCTCTTTACGCCATACAAAGTCCATTTAACTTGAAATGTTCACACAACACCCTGTGGATATCAGATAACAGCAATATACATTGTATCAACCACTCATCACTTTTTGCACATGTCAACAAAGTTACTAGATCCCTTTAACAATTTCCTTTTTTTATACAAAATTAAATAACATTAGTGTTCTATTTTGATGTTAAATTTACTGATCTCCTGTTTAAGTATTTTCCCACAGCAATTACCTCTCAATTGGCATTACTTAACCCTATATAGCCCGGGGGGGGGCTAAAATGGCCCCCCCCTCGACATTTTTCGCGATAATTTGTTAACGCGAAAAAAACTTGCGCTGAAATTTCATGACTTTTTTCTATTGGGTCTTGCGCATCTTTTGAAATAAAATTTTTGAAAATCGGACCTACCGTTATGAAGTCACATGACCTTTTGTCTATGCATGTCAGCCCGAAAATTGCTAAATTTTGTGATTTGTGTACAAAACATATGGAAATATCAGTTTTCATAAAAAGGGATATATCATTGGTTATTTGGTCTTGTTTACATTTTAGGTGTTTGTTTTGGGGTTCATAGTAGTTGATTTATTGTTAGAAATAAAATAAACAACAAAAACAATAAAATACATAAGCTAAAAAAACAAAGAAATACATAAGAAATTATAAAAACAATAGAAAACATAAGGAAGAACCTGGCTCTTCCAAATGTTTTGGTTGTATTATTATTCCAAATGGTCTAAAGAACATATGTAGTGAAAACCAATGTTCAATTATGAAGAATATAATGATTTATGGGTAAAAATATGAATTTCTGACCTTATTTGCATAAATTACCATAATTATGCAAAAATAATGCATTTTTCAAAAAATTTTAAATTACCAAAGTATTCTATACACTTCACTAAATATGCGTGCAAGTTTTCGCGGCGAACGGCCGATTCGCGGCCGAGATCTTAGGGGGGGGCCAAATTAGCCCCCCCCCGGGCTATGCATTTTCAAAATAGCCCGGGCTATATAGGGGCAATTCCACGGTTAGTAACGTTACATTTAGAGCATATTTTCATAACATATTCTACTATAACACCACCATCTATTAATTTCAAGTCACAATCATGTTACAACATGTTCACCCACCCTAGGTCTATAATACAAAAAAAATGAACACAATTGAACTAATATTCGCGTCGCCATGGCAACTTTTATTGTCGGTTAGTAACGTTACAAAAAAAGGACATGGGAAAAAATCAATGTTTTCAAATAAGAAGTCTTCTAAAACCTTAGATAATTCCAACAAAGTGCCATATTCATTTTACTTCTAGTTAGTTGGCACATGTTTCAGCCAATAATTAAAGCATCTTGACTCGTATTTTTTTCATTAGGCTCCAAAATCATGGTTAGTAACGTTACGGTTAGTAACGTTACACTTTGTCCGTGCAAAGGTAAAAGTTACCAAACATCATTTTTTACCCTCCCTTCGCCTCAAAATCACAAGTAATACTTAGGAATTACAAGTAAATCAACATAACTATCCATATTACTCTTAACTTTTAAATTCTTTAACTAGAAACTCTTAACTCACAACTTGAAACATGAAAACTGTTTGAAAACATATATCTTATCCGATACATTCCATAGTTCACCAAAGTTCATCAAGTGGTAGGTTAATAATGCATACTTTGTAATACCAGTTAACTGTTTATTTGCAAGCATTTAGATTCAATATTTGTAGTATTTTAGCAGGCAAATATTGAGTAGAGATCCATCAATCCAAATGTTCATTTGTTGACTTGTTCAATAATCCAATTAATGTTACATTTGGATTCTTACAAAAACTTTAAATAGTACTTTGTTCATAGTATCAAATTCAAATACATGTAGCTTTGTGTAAATAAAATAATTATGTGTTTTAATACAAAACATGATCATTGGAGAGATAGAATTATAAAAAAGAGATGTTTGTTTGTAGCTAGTTTCTTCTTAATTTGGAGCTGTTTTTGCACACATTTTGGTAGGGAATGTTCTTGCATCTTTTTCTTCTCCCAGCTCCTCTTCATGGTAACTGCTTTCTTATCTTTGTACTCCTCATACTTGCCAGTCCTCTTCAAGTTCACTATTGAATTTGCTTCATGACCTACATATAGAAAAATAAATAAAAACAAAATATAATTTATTCATGAACTAAAAGATAGGCAAGTAGTAATTAATTAAGATGAACATTTTCTGCATCATATTGCAGAGTAGAATACTTATTTGTGAGTGTTGGAAAGTTCCCATATGACACAAACAAATGAGATAAAACAATTGTTACAAATATACAGTAGTATACCTGTACAAATATTTCAGTCACAAAATTGGTTTTAAGATTCTTGTTGTATCCCTTAGAAGTTTTCACTAAATTAAAATACTACTTTTTGCAAGTGCTTCATCACTAAAGATGTTTTTTTTTACATACAAGTTTCCATGGCAACCGACATGGCTAATCATAATGTACCCCTAAAAACACACAAACATAAACATCTCTGGACAGTGTAATTACATTAAATATACACTTGTAAGTTTATGTAATCCATTACAATATATTTGTTTTATATCAATATATTAGTTTTCACTGTAAATACAATGTATATCATTATCATTAATCAGTGTAAACTGTACACAGTGTATTCAGTACAACAAAATACCTTGATATATATAAGGGTATAAATGATAATTAAGATTATAATTACTACAATAATTCAACTTACCAAAGACAGGTCGCTGCTCGTCAAAGTAGAGTCAACAATATTTTCCAATGACTACTTTCCAGGAGAAAGATTTATGAGGAGTTTACACTAAAATACTGCTCACGCTGAACATCAGATACTGCACATGTTCTTGCATAGACCATAGATATGAGATGCTGCACACATGGGATGCTGCACATGGTTGAATAACTCACATTACTTTTAAAAAATTGGTCATCCATTGTTCTAAAGTGGCCTCTTTTGTCTTACTTTACATATCCTTTCACTCACTTTTGATTAGGGCCAGCTTATAAGTGTCTCTTTCACTGTGGTTATGGTTAGTAACGTTACACTCTGTATCATAGACTGGTTAGTAACGTTACATGGTTAGTAACGTTACAGATTTTGACTGCTTATAATTAATACATCATATAATATTTGTAAAATTTGTTCCTTAAATTTGATAGAGCATTGCTTGGAAGAGAAACATTTGAAGTAGGAATATTATAAGGCATTGCATTCTCTCTATAGAAAAATAAATCCATGTTTTGGTTAGTAACGTTACATGGCATACCAATGGTTTTTAATTTCACTCACTGTTGGCATAAGCAACTCAGATTCTTAATTTTGCATGATAAATCTATTAGAGCATTGTACTCACTAAATAAATATGATAAGTTTGTAAGGTCTTGTGTATTTTCATGCTCATAATGGCTTAATCAACTTTTTCTTAACTTACTTTAGAAATAACACAGGAAAATATCACCAATGTAAATTCGCTATTTTAACCCACTTTTACCACAGTCAAAGCAAAATAAATAACCTTTCCAGTAATTTTGATGTGTCTTTAATCATATACAACCAAAAAATTTAAGAAAAAGACACTTTGAAATTTTGGGGTCATGTCCACCTAATCATGGAATTGCCCATAGGGTTAAGTTAGCTTGGTTAAAACTATCTGTAAAGCAGGGTTGGTTCGGAAATACAGAAGGTGGGAAATACTTTCTGGGAATTAAGATGCCCATGTCAAGTATGGGTGAGGTGGTTAATATGATCATTTTTACTCTGTCTTTATTATCCTTCATGTCTCATAGGAAGGTCTCACAAAAAAGGTAAGTGTGGAGCCCTGTATAACACTATACCTCTTAGCTGGTATCTCCTCGGCAGCCGTGGTGGGAGACACAGAGCTGCTCCGTGTTGCTTTGCGAGCCCTCCGCTTGGCTCTGCTCTTCACGCCAGGTGTCTTGGGCAGAAGCTTTGATTCCTCCCTGTATAAATAGTATATCATGAATATATATTAGATTAACATTCCAATACTCACTAGCACTTGCCCTGTTGCCCAGGCCGAGTACAAATTGATGTTGGGCAAGTAAAATTTCATGAATGGCCCAGTTTGGTTGCCCAATTTTCAACCCATTTACATAATTATTATGGCAAATTCCAGAGAATCATTATTCCAGACTTGTTGTGGGTTTGGGGCTGGGCAGTCACAAATAATAAATCAAAGTTAGTATACAAATTTTGTCAAATTTCAATAACTGAAAAAAAATGTTCTGCATTGAATTTCACATTTTATTTATTTGGTCATTAAAATATGGACATTGATTACTCTTCCCACGGAAAAATTAAAATATATTTTTCGGGGGGTACTTTTCAAGCTAACCTGCATGAAAATAACACTACAAAAATTGATTTGCATTGAACTCTATGCAAATTTTCCGGGGCTCTTTTTGGCATTTCGGGGGTGAATTCGACCCGAGCCCCCGTTTTGTTCACTGCTTCAGTGGTTAACACATCTGTTATGTTTGACTTTTATGTTTTCACCATTGGGTAACATTTCGTATGGAATTGCCCTTTAGCCAAATCACCAATTTATGTACATGACCTATGTACCTTCCAATGTTCTGCTTGGCAGCCTCCAGAATCTCCACCAACAATTTCATGTGATGAGATTCAAACAATATCGGCTTAAATAATTGTAAATGGTCATGAAACTAAGAACTAATTTAAAGAAATTTTAGATTTATTTCAAAGATATGGATGGAGTCTACAACTCATGTAACTACACATTACCTTCCAAAGTTCTGCTTGGCAGCTTCCAGAATCTCCTCCAGCCATTTCATGTGATGAGATTCAAACATCTCCAAGAACTCTGCAATCTTATCCTCGCCCTTCACAAAGACGGAGAAGCCCAAGGGCCCGCCGTTGTCCTGCATCGTCATCTTGCTTCTTCGGGTCGCCTCAACTCAAATAAAACCTGGAAGAGAAAATTATACAGAAATAAGTATACTTGAACAGAGCATCAGTTGCCAAGTCGTGGGCACGCATTGGTAGAGAATGCCGGACTTTGGTAAAATAAAATGCTTGTATTTCTGAGGGTCTGCCATTATCCTGCATCGTCATTAGTGCTGTAACTGACCTTGATGATCGGATCGGTTGATCGGATCGGTTGATCGGATCGGCAAAATCCGATCAATGACCAAAAATCAAAATCGGATCGGAAATCTGTAAAAAATTGGCAAAAAATATATATATTCAAATATTGTTTTTTTTTCTTTGGAAAATGATCCCCCAAAACATATTTTGGGAAAATAAATGAATACCAAAGCAACATATATATCCATATGAATAAGCCCAAGGTAATCTTGTATGGGTATGCTTTCATTTCAAACTCCTTTTACAAAATACTTGCGGCGATTCTGAAAGGTTACGTCAAATTAAACGATTTTTTTTTTTTGTGCCGATCTTCCGATTTTTCTGCATGATCGGAAATCGGCAAAAACGATCCCGATCAGGCATGATCGGATTGGGATCGTATGCCGATCCGATGATCGGTTACAGCACCAATCGTCATCTTGCTTTTTTGGTTTGCCTCAACTCAAATCAAACCTGGAAGAGAAAATAGAGAAATAAAACAAATTATATACGGCATTTGGATATATGTTTTACTTCAACTGGAACGCTCAATAACTGATTAGAGAATAGAGACTGCAGGAAAAACTTAGTCGCTATTTCTGAGGGTCTGCCATTGATCCTGTATCGACATCCTGCTTCTTCACTTCTTGAGTTAGCCTCAACTCAAATTAATATGTGCCGATCATGGCATGATCGGATCCGGAACGAATTTCAATCCGATGATCGGTTACAGCATTAAGTGAAACAACGTCAATGTCTTCTAAAAATGGCAGCAGCATTTTGTGATACATGTCATGTGATGTCAAGAGAGGAACGATGGAAGGGAGCAGTTCTATTTCTAATTCAATCAGCATATTCTTCTTGTCATGCATCAGCTTGTGAAGCTTGTGAAGCCCCCCCCCCCCCCCCCCCCCCCCCACCCCAAAAAAAAAGAAGAGATCTTGCATTCAATTTCAAACGTTCAGATTCAGACAGTTTCGGACAAACTCAAAGATATCCGCCATCAATAAAACTAAGTTAGGGCCTAAGGCATCGATCATGTCCCTTGCTTGCTCTAGTCTTGGACTTGGAGAAAAAGACACAAATCTACTCACAATCACATCTAACTCTCAGCCTCAGGCATTAGAATCTGCACATTTCTCTTCATAAAAAAAAAGGTTTAGGAAAATGTACACTTGTTATGTTAATTAATGTTATGAATATGAGTTATGACTTCTTGAATGTAAATAAATTTGTAAATCTGTAAATATGGCCAGCCCATAATTTAAAATTATAAAATAATCGTTACTTCAATTCAAAATGTTGGTCATCATACTCGTCATACTTAGACGGTCATATTGCGATTTGCACTTTGACTTTGTTTAGTAGTTTTGTTTTTAACTAGTTTTACTGAACTCACACAACGTCACAAGTCACACAAGTCAAAACTCAAATTAAATCAAAATCAAAACTCAAAACTCAAAACTAAAACTAAAACTTAAAACTAAAGCCGGAGTAAAGCAAGACAAGTCGCACCAATCACAATAACAATTTGCCAACATGTACAACCGTCAACACACAATACAAAACTGCAACATACACTTTATAGTATACCAATCAAAAGAAACCAAGAGTTCATACAATTTATTTGATACAATCGAGTCATCAATCATAGACAATTCCTATCCATCATTCCATGCTTGGAAATGTGTGCAGCAAAGCTGCTGCAGCTGCGACTGGACAATGCTGGAGCATTCAGCCGACGCACCGGCGGGGCTGGCCTGGCGGACTGCAGCTAGCAGCACGATTACCGTTTTGTATTTATCTTAAAACTTGCTCTCTCAGACATGATTTATGATTCGCTTTCTCGCTAAAAAATCAAAAATAGAAACTTAATACAAATTGCAATGTTAAATAGCATTAGTATCAATTAACTTACATTTATTAAATCGTCTCAATGTTGAAATACAGTGGTGGTTTTTTTACGGCGTCGCACGGGCATCTGCGAGCTTTTTGTGTACAAAACGCGATCATAAATAAATGGCGGTTTTAAATTCTGCGGCACGTTATCAACCAATCAGGATCGAGAACACAAACAACGTTCAATACGACTGTGCCGCAAGATGGCGCTATATATATTTGATGATTTTTGCTCATAGCGATGTTTTTACCATTATTGATCCATAAAATCATCTTACTTTTCAATAATGTCAATGTAATTACATTAATTTACTGTTATAAAAATCTGCCTGATATTAGGTTTTATCATAATAAATGATGTGCCAAATAGTGACAAAGCTACTTTGGGGATGGGCACAGCACAAGGCACAATCATGCCGCGCCCCCTCCAAAAAAGTGTACCCCACAGCGTTCTCCAGATCTCCCCCCCCCCCTCAGCCCCCCCCCCCCCCCAAAAAAAAGGGGGAATATATAATATTAATTTGTATATCAGCCCGACCTCTCTTCGCCAATGATGCTAAATTATTGATAAAATTATGTGGTTATATGATCAAATTGGTAAAATTATTGTGCACAGCAAAATATGACCAGATGTGAAATGTTGGAATTGTGTTTATAAAATCAGGAACAGACTTTTGAGATATTCAATTCAGTTCAATTACATACTATTATTTGTGTTGGTACAACTCAATGGAAAATTGTTACGGGTTCACAATATTACATCTGAATTTAGTTCATATAATAAAACATTTTAAAAACATCTGAATGGTGGCCTATAAATTACACTTATGATAAAACTCTTATGTTGATAAGTAATTTCAACACAAAATAGTTTTCTTTATCAATATTAATTTTTCAAGATCATAACGTCTAACACATAATGCCAACTCCTCCACGTTTACTAATGCGATTATTCGAAAGAAAGAATAACTGGGTATGTCAATTAACCAATAAGTGAAAACTTTGAATCAAAACAATCTAAGAATGTACAGAATTCATCAAAAAAACTCTTTAGGCCTTTGCACTAAAATGTAATAGATAATTTATTGGTGTCATTGCTATTTTCATTTTTTTTTTTTTTTTAATCAGCTGGAGTACTATATTATGTAGAATCATAAGAAAATCTTTCAATTTAATCATAATTCGGGCAAGATGGGCTTTATTTATTACATGATACCAGGTATTGAGAAAGCATAACCGGTATATCACGGTATACATTATAAGACATGAATAGCTAACAAAAGAAACAGACAAAAAGGGAAAAAGAAACAAAACAATTTTGACAAAGTTTTGAAAAGAGCCATATTCGGCCACATTCGAGCAAAACCATGTCATACATTTGGGCAAAACCATGTCATATTTGGGCAAACTCATGGTACATTTGTGCAAAGACATCTTATGTTATTTTCGGACTAGGCCATCAGAAACATATGCTTTTGTATTATCATTTTAAATTATATTTGCTTGTCAGGTGAAAAGTCGGGAAGGAAAATTATTCGGGCAAAATACATCAGCCCCACCCACCCTGAGAAAAGTGTTCTCCTATATTAAATACGCCGATGAGATCAACTGAGAGAAGTATATGATCTCCGATGACGCACAAATTGCAAAGTCTGTTTATTTTAGCTTAGTGCTCAGTTACTTATTTCTGAGGGTTTTTTATGATAAAGAAATCATATTCATACATAACATTTCTTCATGACTATCAATATACGCGAAAGTTCTAATCATTAAACAATGAACAAAACAAAACATATTTTGTTCAATATAGAGACCCGTATCTAGAGTAAAGCTGTGAATATCACAAAGGCGTCGATCCGTTTTTGCGATTGGGGGGGGGGGGGGGGCGGCAGAAAATAGTTTTCAACCGAATGACACCTAAACAGGGGGTCTAAGGGAGGTGGAGCCCAATAAGCTTTTTTTGATAGCCACTTAGAACTGTCAAGATGTGTATACGGTATAGGAAAAAAGTCTATCTATCTTATATTACAAAACAGGCTTTATTCTGCGCTCATTGAAAGTGTCTTGATGGCTCGAAGACCTGAATTTGT